>BLXL01004652.1:0-12017 GCA_023170135.1 Acarapis woodi | reverse complement strand
AATAATTAAAATATCGTTAATTTTTTTTAAGAATGAAAATCTTACTTTCTCCAAATTTAGATCTATAAAAATATCCTGGGGTAGTGTTTTTGCAATTCCTTCGCATTTTTCACTGAATGACCAACTATAGGCCAAAATAACACTATTTATTGAAATCTTTATTTGCAAAGCACCTAAACTGTCGTTTGCACAAATTATTCTAACAGGTCGATCAATAAGATTAAGTGAAGAGACATTGAATAATCCGCCATATTTTAAATAAATGCTGCCTATGTATCGCTGGGGTAATTTCATTTCAGAAGTTAATTTGATTTGATTTAAAAGATTGCTTGCGTAAATCGTTTGATCTAAACCGGATTGACAGGTTGATAAAAAGTCGGCACTCACTGAAATAAAACAGAATTTTTAGTAAAGAAATTTTTGTCAATTTATATTTAAGTTGTTAATATTTCAAAATTTAAGACATCAAAAATATTCAGACCAATATGTATTATTAATTGACATGTTACAAGTCCTACAAAGAAAATAAGCATTATTACAAAAATTTAAAAAATGCTTAAAAAATTGATTGAAAAAATATCTTATTTAAATTTTTGAAACAAATCAAATAGAGATCAGAAACTAAAAGAAATTTGAATGATTATCTCGTATTTGGTATTTATACATTTATTGTAAATTAATAAATTTTTGATCGCCAAACAGAAAAATGAAAATCTGGCCACCTAAATATATACATGATAGACAAATGAAAGCAAAATTTAATTCAAAATTTATCGAATTATAAATAAAAAAAACAAAAGATAAAGCAATAATTATTAGCATGTTATAGAATTCAGGATTGATGACGAAAGTTATTTTTTCAGAAAAAAATATACTTCCTATGCCTCTATTTTGATTGAATTTTGAGTTTAATTATAATGATACTCAATAAAACTCGTTGATTAGTGATGCATACATGTGTCTTATAAATAATACATTTCGATGCAACTATTTATAATATCTATCGATAAATTTGAATTTAAAAATTTAAAAAAAAAAAATTATATTTATGAAATTATCACAGGTGATATTCTTTGATTATATGAATTATATTAGATGAACCTCCCAATATTCGACAAATTGATCGATTAATTCAAAGTTTATTGACATCTGTCTTACTTTTGCTTGAACTCCTAATCAAAAATTTTTTTTTTGCTTATTTTAATTTTTTTATGAATTTAAATTCAATACTATAATTAATAACTATATTTTACTAAGTGAGTGGAGGACTGATTAATTTTTAGTTTTAAAATTTTTCAATTACTTTATTTTGAAAGTAAATGCTTTTTTTAACAAAAATAAATAATGTGCTTATATTTTATTTGCAAACATAGATTTACAAATTTGCACACCGTTGCAGGTGGTCTACTGTTGAAAAATCTGATTTTCTGAATTCAAATTTTTATTTTAAAATTTATGACTTATTAATTAAAAGGAAATAAAAAAAAATGAGGAAATAAATAAAAATAGAAACTTTCACTTTGTCAAAATTTAAATTTTAGAAAAACAAAATGAAAAAAAATGAAAAAATTGATTATTGTAATTTTTTTTCGATAACAAAAAATATTTTTTACCATTCTTTTTTTTGACGAAATTTTAAGAATATATTTTCTTCTTGTTTTAATTTTTAGTAAATAATTTCAATTTTAATGGTAAAATTTTTTATTCCGGAATTTTTTGATTGATTATTAGAAAATAATAACTTTTATTATATCATTTAATGTTTGCATAATCGATTTGTGAATAAAATTCAAAATTTTTTGGAAGATATTATTTCATTTAGAATCATTTAAAAGCGCTCACTATGAAAAATTAGACAAGAAATGGCAATACTTTCACAAAAATGGGAAAATTATATTTCATTTATGAATGAAAATGTGAAAAAAAAGCGAAAATTTTTCAACTTAGTGTCATTTAGAAATGGTGAAAAAAAAAGAATTCATTTTCGTGCTTTTTTTAAATCATCAAAAAAATTGAAAAAAAAAATGAATTGAGAACTAGTCTCGAATAATTTTTTTTTATTCAATGTTGAATAGTTGCGAAATCGTTATTCTTATCATTACAATATTGAGTTAAAATATAAGGATTAAATTGATTTTACCTGAAAAATAATTATAATTTACTATTAATTTGGAATTAAAATTTTAAATCAAAGATTTGAGAGTGATTTTGAATTATAAATTTGAAAATATTAAGGCGCCATTTTTTCCATCATGCGCAGTAAAGGATCGCGCTTTTTTGTTTCGAATTTTTGTTTATGAACAAAAAAAACCGCACAAGTTAAAAACAATGCTGCAGTCGAAGATTTGTATTGAAAGCAAGAAATCACAAGTTTATATAAATAGAATAATTATCGAAATTTAATTTGTGAATTTCAAAAAACTATTTGTAAATTGTAGTGTTTATCATTTATTTCATTATCTAAATCAGCATTTTATTGAAAGTAATCAAAGAATTAAAAAGAGTAAGTAAAAAATAAAATTCAAAATCATTTCTAGAGTATTTCATTTATATTGTAAAATAAGAAAAAATAGAGGAAAATCATTTGAAGGTAGATTTTTTCTTAGTCTTTCATCTACATTTTTCGTCTACGGCTGTCTAAAAATTGATTTATTAGAAAATAATTTGACGAATAAATTGTCAGAAAAAAACAAATTAAGCATAATATAAAATAATATAGCAATATTAGTTTGAATTTTCAAATTAACATGAACAAAATCAAACGGTATGGCAATGAAAATAAAAGACCGAACAACAGTTCACCTAGAAAGTCATCAACTAAAAGAAAGTCTGAATTTGATGTGGAACAATGTAGTCCACAAAAGATGCGTAAATCATTAGAAGATATCGATTGGAATGCTTCTTTTGATTTCGATTCAATCAATAGTGTATCAACCATTGATGACAGTGATATTGAAAAATTTAAAGATGCCAATTGCGATTTAACTTATGATCCTCTCGATGATATTCATGCTTCTGAACTTGACGCTTTTAACTTCGAAGATCTCAAAGAAAATAAACAAGAAATTTCAAAAAAAAGTCTGTATTAAATTTATTAATTATTTAAATAATTATTAAATTTCATTATCTTTTGAATACACAGATCAAATTTCTAGCTTCTATGGCCTGCCTGATAAAGTCAAAAATTTACTTGAATCTGAACGTAAAATTAACAAACTTTATGATTGGCAAGATGCATTAATGTCGAAATTAATCAGCCATAAAAGAAATCTTGTCTATTGTGTGCCTACAAGTGGCGGTAAAACACTAGTAGCCGAGCTTATGATACTAAGAGAAATAATAATCAATAGAAAGGATGCTCTTTTTGTTTTTCCATACGTTTCAATTGTTCAAGAGAAATTGAGATCATTAATGCCATTCACATTTGAATTAGATTTCTCGATTGAAGAGTATGCGAATGACAAAGGTCCCATACCGATTAAAAAACGTTTAAAGCCTTGTCTTTATATTGCAACCATAGAAAAAGCTCATCTTTTACTAACCTGTCTTTTAGAAGAGAAACGTCTTAATGAGATTGGCCTGATAGTGGTTGATGAACTGCATATGATTGGAGATGGTTCAACAAGAGGATGTACACTTGAATCTTTTTTACTTCAAGCAATGATGGCCAAACAAGAAAAATATTTTGATGCTCGTATAATTGCTATGAGTGCGACTTTAAATAATTTTAAAGAGATTGAAAAATTTCTTGATGCTGTAATTGAGGAGAATGATTTTCGTCCAGTTGACTTAATTGAATATGTTAAAATAGAATCAGACATTCTCAGGTATGTAGGTAAAAAAGAAGAGGAATTTTTAAAATATGAACGATCATTGAAACGAAAAAAAATACCCTTTACTGATCCGGACAATTTAACTGGCTTGGTAGAAGAAAGCATGCCAAACTCACCATTATTGATCTTTTGTCCAACTAAATTAAATTGTGAAAACGTTGTTAAACTGTTAGCTAATCATCTATCTTTTAATCTGAAAAAATACAAATTAGCAGAACGAAAAGCAGTTTTAAATGAATTACGTGAAACAAATGATGTTGTTTGTCCAATTTTACAATTAGGCATTCCATTTGGCATTGCTTATCATCATTCTGGTCTAACAACTGAAGAAAGATTAATTATTGAAACTGGTTTCTTGAATGGAACATTATGTTGTATTGTTTGTACATCAACATTAGCCGGTATGTTTTTATAAAATAAAAAAATTACTTGCTTAGGTTCATTAATGTATTTTTATTTTTAAAAGCTGGTGTCAATTTACCTGCTCAACGTGTCATCATACGTGCTCCATATGTTGCTAGAGAATTTTTATCATCGTCTCAATATAAGCAGATGATTGGAAGGGCTGGAAGAGCAGGATTTTGCAAGGAAAAAGCTGAAAGTATATTAATGATTAAAGATCTAGATTTAGCATATATTCCTTCGTTATTTGTCGATGTACAAAATGAATGTAAAAGTTCAATTCACAAACATCCTGAAGCTGGTATCTCACGTATTTTTCTAAGTCTATTTCATCTTCGTCTTGTCAAAAATTTACAACAAATTCGTCATGTATTTCTTAATCACACACTTTATGGTATACAGTTTAGTTATCAAAATCAAGAATCATTTATGAACATTTTAAATAAACATTTGGACAGGTTTTATGAGCTTAATCTAATTGAAAAACCACTTAACGATCAATCTGAGATTAAATTAACAAAACTTGGAAAAGGAGCTATAAAAGGTCTTATAGATATAAATAAATGTAATCGACTTTATTATGATCTAGAACAAGCGACACTTAATTTTAGTTTGAATTCAAAATTTCATCTTTTTTACATTTGTACGTCAATTTTTGATTCGGAAGAATTACCTTATCCTAACGCAGAATATATTCATGACAAATTCTTTAGATTAAATGACAAAGAAAAGCAAGCTGCTGCTAAAATGAACATCACCGAAAGTGAAATTCATAAATATTTGCAATTTCCAAATTCAAATGATCAATTGGCTAATGATAGAATGCGACGATTCTTTTTCACTCTTATCATTTATGAATCGTATAAAGGACAACTAACATTAGCTAAACTAAGTGAACAGTAAGTTTCATTAATAATGAAAATTAAGTTATTTATTATTTATATTCACACAGGTGTAAAATAGCAAGGGGAACATTACAGCAATTATTCAATCGATTCGCTACTAATTCAATGTCTATGTTGAGATTTATTGAGGAATTGAATGAATTTTGGGGTTTGAAACAATTGCTAATTGGATTTGTCGGTGTTGAACTTTCATTATGTGCAAATCCAGAGATTGTACCTTTACTTAAACTGCCTCACGTCAAAATATTTCGCGCCAAACAGCTTTTTAGTGCAGGCTACAAGACAATTGACGATATAGCACAAGCCAAACCATTTGATCTGTTTACTTGCCTACAAAAAACAGTAACAATTAAAATTTGTTCAGAAATTATCAGATTCGCCAAACGACATTTAAATGAAATTGGAGAGCAAATGCAAGCTGAAGCTGCTTACTACCTAAGATTAGGAAAAGCTTAAATTCGATTTTTATTTTGCATTCATTTTTATATTCGTCTTTTTTTCAAACTTAAATCATGCGGTATCAGATAACTAATTAACATTACTGTTTATTCTTAATATGATTCTAATAAATTTGTTTATAGATTCAATCAAAGTAATGTTCTACTTGTAAATTCATAAACTAATGATATTTTATTTTAAATTGTTTAATCATATGTTAAAAATTTCATTATTTTTATTTTTATACGTTTAAAAAATCAAATCTGTATGTTGTATTTATTATCTTTACACATTATCACTTAAAATTGTTGCAAATTTATGTTGATAATTACAGTATAATGAAATTTTTTGAATGGAAGATTCATACATTTTTATCTAAAAATTATAAGTCGGTTAATAAAAAATTTTAATTTTCTTCTTTTTTCAATTTATAGATGTCTTGTTCTATTTTAATGATCGCTGAGAAACCATCTCTCGCTGAATCACTTGCAAAAATATTATCTTATGGCCGTATGAAAACAAGAAAAGGCTTGAATGGTGCTTGTAGTGTACACGAGTTTAGAGGTTCATTTCAAAATATGTCCAATTGTTTATTCAAATTTACATCAGGTAAAATTTAAAGATTCATTGTTTCACACGTATAATTTAATAATTAAATATTCATTTTTTAGTAATTTTATTAAGTTATTTGACGAGATAGCTTTTTTGATTATTATATTTTGCATGGTTTTCAGATTTTTTTGATCTTGATTGATCAAAAGATATTCGCAACTTGATTAACCAATTAGCTGATTTCATTAAACGAAATAGGCTCATGGTGCACATATAAAAAACATTTTTTAAGATTTACCATTTTACCCTATTGCAAATTTTAATTGTTCATGAAATATATAATCAATTGTATGATGGCACCAACAATAAATCTACACATTTAAGAATTGTTTTTTATGGAATAAATCAAAAAAAACATGTCCTTTTTTAAATTTTCGAAAATTACTCTTGAGTAATTAATGATATATTAACAAATTAATTTTAAATTTTTTTTTAAATTGATAACTTATTTACATCAAACATATAAGAATTCAATAATCGAAGAAAATATCACTAAATTACTTTCAAAAATTTCTTTATCAAAGTCATCTTAATTCGATTGTGAATCATAATACAAATATTTTTAATGAATATTATTTTTTATTCAATTATTTCTAAAATTATATATTTTCATAACTTCATTTCAAATGAGACATGAAAATCTTTATTTTTGTTCTCCAAAATAAATTAGTATTTTATGATTTTGAATAAAATACTATCATTTGACACAAAAATCAAATTTTTTCACATTAAAGTTATTATCTATTTTTTAGCTTGATGCTAAATTTTTCAGATAGGACTGGTTTTTTTAAACAAGATTTATCAATCGTTTATTTTCATAAGTATACAAAAACATACTGTTTCTAAAATTTGAAAAAAATATTCAATAAAATAAATTATAATATTTTTTTAAATTTTTTTGGAATTTGAGCAAATCAAAGTTATAAATTTGTCGAAAAAAATTGTTTCACATATTTCATGTGCTGAAAATGCATGAAAATTTATTAGTTTTAATTTCAATAAAGATTAAAACAATAAATATTCATTTATTTAAATTGTAACCATTGTCTAGTAAAATTTATATTCATCTGCATGACAGCGTTCGAGATTATATGATTACTTTAATTTTAATTAATAACTTATTTCCTAGTTTTAGGACATGTAATGAGTCTCGATTTCGCTCCAAAATTCAATGACTGGAACAAGACCGAACCAATTGAACTATTTGATGCCGATGTGATAAAGAAAGAAGCAAATCCAAAATTAAGGTAAAGTCTTAAAGTTATTTTTGATAATGATTTTATTTAATAGATCTTTGATATCCAAAAAAAATCATAAGCAATTCAAATAATTTATTGAATCTAATTTGTTTAGAATTCCCCAATTTCTTCAAAATGAGGCTAAATCATCCGATATTTTAGTGCTGTGGCTTGATTGTGATAGAGAAGGAGAAAATATTTGTTTTGAAGTAAAATAAATTGAATTTAATTGTCAAATATATTCTACTACTAATTTCAAGCTTTTTTAATTAGGTCATGGATGCTCTAAGTCGTGTAATGCGTCTGTCTTATTCCAATCCTCAAACTATATTTAGAGCCAAATTTAGTGCCATTACTGAAAAAGAAATTTTTAGTGCATTCAATAACCTTAAATTACCAAATCACTTAGAATCACTATGTGTTGAAGCTAGACAAGAAATTGATCTAAGGGTAATTACTATTAAATTAAACAAGTTTCTCGATTCGATTTTTACAATGAAATCATTCGAATCAATAGGTTGGTTGTTCATTCACTCGTCAACAAACAAGATTCTTTCGCGAAAAATATGGTGATTTAGATAGTGCTCTTATCTCATATGGACCTTGTCAAACACCTACATTAGGTTTTTTGAATTAACATTGCATATAATTTATAAATCATGCTAAAATTGTTTTCAAACTAGGCTTCTGTGTTGAACGTCATGATGCAATACTAGGATTTGAACCTCAACCATATTGGGTTCTTGAAATAACTGTTAAATCAGAAAGCGGTTCATCTTTTTCTCTAAATTGGCAGAGAGAAAAAGAAGTATGTCATCCTTCAACAATAAAAATATATGAATTTGTCTAATTTTTTCACTTAAATTTATAGTTCAAAAAAAGCATGGCTATTCAATACTTGAATCATGTAAAAGGTTACAAATATGCTAAGATAACCAAAGTTAGTAAAATAATCAAAAGCAAACATGGTCCACAGGGTAAGTTCTTTTTGTACGCTAATTCATCATTCATTAATTTGCATTCATAAATTTTTCTTCCAAGCTTTGAACACAGTACAACTTTTGAAAATAGCTTCATCTGCTTATCATATCGGTCCGCATCAAGCAATGCAAATAGCGGAACGTCTTTATACTCAAGGTTATATATCATATCCGAGGACGGAGACTACTGTCTATTCGTCTAGTTTTGATTTGAAAGGTACTTTACAAACTCAGATGAATCACCCGATTTGGGGACCTTATGTTCAGCAGTTGTTGAAAGGCAATCCTGTTAGACGTAATGGTCATGATGCTGGTGATCACCCACCTATTACACCAATCAAAGAAGCTATATCAAGTGATTTTGATTCCGATACGTGGAAAATATATGAATTTATAACGAGAAATTTTATCGGCTCTCTCAGTCCAGATGCAAAATATGAGCATTTGTCTTTTTCATTTGAAATAGGTGAAGAGAAGTTCACAAAAAGCGGTAACATTGTTCTTAGCGCAGGTTTTACGGAAATTTGTCCATGGCAACGTATGGAAAACGACTTGAATGTGCCAAATGCACGTCAAAATGATAATTTAACAATTATTGACGCGAAATTGACTGAGCGTCGAACATCCCCACCAGGCTATCTAACTGAATCAGATTTAATTGGATTAATGGAAAAAAATGGAATCGGCACTGATGCTTCAATATAAGTAGAATTTATTTTTATTTCATTTAAAAATTAGCAAATTTATTCTAACAATAATGAAGAAAATGGCAATAATTGTGTAGCATTTTTTTAGTATTGACAAATAATATTTATTTTTAGTATCAAATTCTTTTTATTGAGATTATTAATTAACTTTAATGATCATATAGTTTAGGTATTTAGGTTGATAATTAGCTAATCATATAATTATTAATTGTCATTGAAAATACCGAATAAATCTAATTTTGCTAAAATTTGCATCGTAATAGATAAAATAAGAAAGTATAGATTAATCGTGAATTCGATATTTTGAGTAAAAAAATTTAGTAATTAAAACATATTTCTTTGGATGATTCATTTTTCAGGAATCATTGATCACTGTAGTGTTTATATTTTAAATATTTTTTCCATTAATCTTATCAATAATGTGTTTATTCAGTTGAAAAATTTTTAAATATAACTTTTTAAACTTGAAATAATTTAATTTGAATTATCCGAATTCTACAATTGTATTAATTATCGAAACATAAATTTGAGTTCCAGTATTGTTAAATTTCATTGAAAAAATGTTATATATTATAGCTATAAATTAAATGTCATTTAGGCATTTGGTTATAAAATAATAATTATTGATTTACACATATCGCTCCTATCGAAAATTTCTTTTTTCTTTTTACAGTC
Organism: Acarapis woodi; assembly: GCA_023170135.1. Taxonomy (NCBI): domain Eukaryota; kingdom Metazoa; phylum Arthropoda; class Arachnida; order Trombidiformes; family Tarsonemidae; genus Acarapis; species Acarapis woodi. Next base: position 2,227 of record BLXL01004652.1, on the reverse strand, counting down.
CAACACATTAACAACATTTGCCAAAGAGCCTATGTTAAAGTGCAACCAAACGATCGTCGCTTAATACCCACTCAACTAGGTATTGTTTTAGTACATGGCTATCAGCGAATAGATCCAGAACTTGTTTTTCCAGACTCAAGGGCTAAAGTCGAAAAAATTCTTAATCAAATTTGTACAGGCGAGCGTGAATACAAAGAAGTACTTCTTGAAACGATTGCTATGTACAAAGCCAAATTCAAATTTTTTATTGATAATATCAATTTAATGGATGAATTGTTTAGTGTCAGCTTTACTACTTTAGCTGAAAGCGGTAAACCATTTTCTAAATGTGGTGTCTGTAAAAGATACATGAAATATATTCATCAAAGGCCTCAACGACTTTTCTGTTCGAATTGTGAGCAGACTTATACTTTACCTCAAAATGGTGCAATTAAAACGTTTAAAGACGACAAATGCCCGATCGACAATTTTGCACTTCTTCACTTTTCAGCATCAGCTAATGAAAAAGGTAAAATTAATTTTTTTTTTGAATTGAAAGCAAAAATTATTCTTTTTTTTTCTTTTTAAAGAATTCGTATTTTGTCCACGTTGCTATAATTCGTCTCCTTATGAAGATATGCAAAAGAACTCACCTTGCATCGGCTGCACGGATAAGAATTGTGATAAAGCAATGATTAAAAATCAAGTTCGTATATGTACTCATTGCAGCTTTGATGGTCGTATAGTGTTAGAAAGTTGGTCAGGTCCAGAAAGATGGAGATTTGTATGCAACAAGTGTGGTTACATAATATATGGTCTTAAGGGTGCCAATTCAGTTAAAGTAATTGAAAGTAAAAATTGTAAACAGTGTTCAGCTTGGTTGATACATGCACAGTTTAAAAATACTGCTAAAGAATTAATCGGTTGTATTTTCTGTGATAAAGCATTATTAGCTTATTTGAATGAAAAATTATTGGTCAAGAAAAGTCAACAAAACAATTCACACAACAAAGACAACAAATCAAGCAACCGACTGCAAAGCAGTGGTTCCAATAGAAAGCCTCCTAATCATTCAAAAAATTTCATGACGGGAAATAAAGACAATTATCTTGATTATGAAAGCGATATGTTACCTGTAGGTAGAGATAATTTTCATACGCAGAAAAGAGGCGGTTTGTCAAGAGGTAATTTACCGAAGCGAACTTCATTTAGAGGGGGTCGTGGGGCACGACGTGGTCATGGCAGAGGTCGAACAAATCGAGAAAATCAGTCTTCTGGGCAAGATTTAGATACTCAATTCAAGCGCCTAACTTTTGCAGATTTCATTCAATTTTGATATTTATTGTTTATTATAATATACTATATTACACCTGTTTAATTTAAAATCCACACATTTCAAATAAATTTCTTACTATTGAAAAATAAAATATATATTTTTAGTTCTAATTATGAATTTATGTATCTAATTTAAAATTCAAATTTTGAATAATACTTCATAACTAACTAAAATGATAAAAAAAAAATGAATTCTGACTTTAAAATCGAAATGATTGAAAAATAATTATAGCTTAAATATCTATTTCATGTAAATCACATTTTCTTTTTTTTTTAACATACAACAGAGTCAAATCATTTACCTTAATATTTTTATTTGTTATATCGATTTCTAAATTTTTAATTGCACTTTTGTAGATTCCGATAAATAATTGGCCGGATATTATTTAATAAAACCCGAAACTTAATTTCTGCCTGTTAATTACAAAGCGCCCTAGAATTTTTATTTCTTTTTATAGATTGTTCAAATTCAATTCGAAACAAATTAATGAAAGTGTTTTATTCACTTTTATCTTTTATCGAATTGGCAAAGTAAGAAATTCATCATTATGCGAAGTTCTTACAAAAATGAAATTTAGACAATATTCAAACGAATATTACCTTATCATATATAAGTTTATTTTGAATGAATCATTAAATTTTTTGCAAATATAATTATAATGTTGAATAGTTTGGAACAGAAAATTTGCGGTTAAAAATTTTTTTCTCTTATCTGACCATAAAAAAGATTTTTCTCCCTTAAGCATCAAATGTTTCATAAGGCCCATTTTTTTTCTAGATAATCTTTTGTTCTTTATTTAAAAAAATTATATTTCTTTAGATGTAACTTTTCTAAAATATATCTTCTTTTTTTATAGAAAAAAAACATTTAAATAAAAAGTTAAGAAATTTGAAATTTTCCTATGAATTGGCA
>BLXL01004642.1:0-14012 GCA_023170135.1 Acarapis woodi | reverse complement strand
CGATAATTTTAAAATAGTTGTAATTAAAAATCCCTCATTTCATATCTATGACTCAAAATTGATTGAAATTTTATCGGCATCATTACTTATTAAAATCTACAAATTGAATGTTTTCAATCTTTTTACGCTCATCAAATCTCTCTTCAACTTATTATTCAATCAACTTTTGCTACTTAAATTTTTAAGCGTTAGTTGTCACTTTTCTGGTCGTTTGATGATTTTATTTTTTTCAACTTGAACAGTTTAAGTCCTGCGGCACAAATTAAGAGAAAAGACGATTTTTTCATTGTGCCTAAAATGCATTTAAATTAGTTTTAAATTTGTTCGCACAAAAATTGATGCAATTTTATCAAAAAAATCATGTCTATCTGCTTTTTAGAATATTAATACCATGAAAAGTTAAATTTCTAGTAAACAGGTTTTATCAAAGATGTATATCGGACAAATGTTTAAAAAAACGTTTTTTTTTTTTTTTGCCTTCTGATCATAGAAATTTGAGGATTGTTAAAAAATTTGCAAAATTAAGTTAATTTGACAGATAATTGAAAAATAATCGCAATATTTTTATGAATATAACTAATGTGATTAAAATTTTAGATTGTCATTGCGTGTTCATTAATAAAAAAAAGTAACATTTGATTGAAATTTAGCTTCGTGAGAGATTTACTGTTGAATATTTGCAGAGAACATTAATAAAACGAGATAGATTCTACTTTCGATTTTCAAACCAAATAATTGCAAATAAATTTCGTTTGAACAATTAACATGCCATTATAAAACTGTTGGGACCGAACAATAATTTTTTGTTCTAGCCCTAAGCATAAAAAACACTTATTAGCCGAATCATCAAATAGAACATTCGATCTAGTCAAATATAATTATTTGGAAGGTTAAAAAACTACCAAAAAATATTTTATAAGTTTATGGTTCAATGATTACATAGTTTAAAATAATGACTCGTCCATGCAGTACTAATGATTGAAACAAATTGAATTCAACAAAAATTAATTTTATAAATTGTATTTCAAATATTTAAGCATTAAAAACACTCTCTGAATGCATCCTGATAAACTATAAGATGTTTAAAGCAAAAAATTAGAATTTAAATTAAATTTTAAATAATTTCCGAATTGAAATTTTTACATAATAATGTCCCTGAATGACAATAAAAATTACACAACTTAATTCCTGTCCCTTTTTATTAATATTAGTAGCATGACCATAAATTTCAAATTCTTTAATCATTTTTTCAAGATACAATAAATGTGCCAAGAATTTCTGTTAGTTAATGTTGAAAATAAATATAAATCAATGATTGTTGTCATTGAATAGTATTTGTTAGAGAAATGTGAGAGACAACAATGTGTGTTCGTGATCATGCATGAAGAATGGCGAGAAATATATATACATATTATCCTAAGTCTATTTTAGAACTTTTTTCTGCTTGAATAAAAACCACAGAAAAAAATTATTTTTTAATTATTTAGGGTTTTGTAAATCAGATGATGAACATCTATAATCGGTTTAGCAATAACTATTAATCGTAAATCTTGTAAACATTTTGGATAATTTTTTTTAAAAACTAAACAAACGAAAAAAATTATTTAAGAAATTTTTATTTCGATTATTAAATGAATCTAAAAATTTAAAAACAATCATTGTTTCGTAATGGCATTGATTCATAGACTTTATTCTTATTTTCATCGTTTCTGAGGCAAATTTTAATCCAGATAATATAAGCATTTTGCTAATTTGTAAAACTAATAAAAAAAAAAAGGTTAATTAACGTATTTCTATGTACCGATATAGATTTGAAATTTATTTTCTCATGGCGTCTTTTGAAGATTTTACGCTTTAGGTATTTATATTTTAGAATTTATCCATTGCAGTGTATCTTTTCGACTCATCAGTTTAGTTTTAGAATTTATCCGAACGATTTTTACGTAATCCTTGATATTTTTGCCTCTCTTTTTTTTTTTTTGAATTTTTGAAACTCTGTTCAAAAAAATGTTTTATTAATGTTGAAACTATGAAAGGTTCCCATAATCAACGCTGCTAGTAAATTGATCATAAAATATTATTTTATAAACGATCGTTCTCTTACATTGAATTTTTTATGGTCTTTGATAATTCCAGACTTGTCAAAGAACTTTTTTTTTTAAACGCACAAAGTAGTATTAACACTGCAACATTCAGTATTTGACGGTTCAGAAAATACTTCTGGCAACATTTCCATTTTTACAAATGTTTATTTTCGATAACCAAATATAATTCAGGTACTCTAATGATTTTTATACTATATTTTGTATATGAAATGTTGTCTGCTGCTCACTGTATCACTTGTCTGAATAACAAGCCAAAATTATGTAGCAAATGAAACCAAAAAGTCTTCACGTCTTTCAAATGATTAAGTGAGAGAAATGAAACCTCAATAATATGTATATGTGTGCAAAACATGAAATCCAGTTTTGTATAAAAAATATCTACGTTCGGAAATGAATTGAAGAAAATAATCTGCAAAAATACTTTATTCTCTAATTTTACAAACTTGGTTTGCTGAATAGTGAAAAAGATTTAAGCTACTATGAATTTTAATCAATGGCAAACCATTATTCAACCTTTGATTATCAGGATAGACTGTGGTTATTAAACAGTAATACATCAAGTATACAACTCCATAAATGTTTTAAAGACATTAGATTTCAGAAAATTTAGATGCATAATCTTATAGTTGCGAACCAAAAATCTGAACTTATATAAAAAATTTCATTTATTATAATATATACTACAAAAAAAAAAAAATATATATCGGATTCTTGTTGTAGATAATTATCTACACTATAACGGTCGAATTAAAAACTATATTTTCAGCATAAATTTTATATATACATATAAAAAAAAAAAATTTAATGTGTCATTCTTCTATAATTTGCATCTAATTTTAGGTGAAGGGTATGCCAAATTAACTGTGAATTATTAATTTAAAACATCGACTCACATTTTTCGACTGATTACAAAATGGTTACTCTACTCACATTTAAAGTATCAGGCTTCGTAATATTTATTACATTTATTATGTACCAAAAAGAAAAAATTAGGAATTAAATTTTTGGAGCAACAATTTTGAAGTTAATTTCAAGATTGACTACATTTTCGCAAAAAAATTTTTTTTTCAATAAAATTTATTGCAATTCGAACTAGAAAAAGACTTAATAACGAAAAAAAACTCGAAAAAAAGGTCACAGATTCTTTGTAGACCATAGAAATTTGATACCCTTTAAGTAATAAATATGCGAATGTATGAAATGAAATGAACGAATGGTTCGAATTTTTTTTTAATTTTTATTCAAGTTTCTTTTTCATCATGATCATGAATTTAGAAGATAAATTTTCCTTGAGATTCTAACATTAGAACCCAAATCAATAAAAGATAAGAGAGAGAAGTTTTGAGATTATGTGGCGTGGCTAATTAAACTTGAAAAATAAAGATCATCTCTCTTAAAATTAATTTATTCTATTTGCTACTATTCCTTAATAATGTTTATCATACCGCGCACACACACAATGATTGAAAATTTAATGATTGAGAAAGTATAATTTGATAAGGGTAAGCTGTTTAAGATTATTTATTGAGAATGGTTGAGAGTTTTTTTCTGAATATCAATCGGCAGCTACTCAATCACTTTTGCATCACCAAAAGGGCTAGCTACTTTTATTTTACTCAAAACAACACATGACTTAAACCCTTTTTCATCGTAAAAACTTTTAATGTTTTGTTTTTTTTTTTTTCTTTTTACTTATTTAAATTACAAATCGACAATTTGAACGATTTTAAGAGTGTTTGATTCTGCAATCGAATGTGAACATTTTGGTGCAAGAGGAGAGAACAATTCATATCGAAAAAGAGAAAATGCGATATTTGTGAGAGGGAGAGGTGAGAAAAATAAAATCAAAGAAAAAAACTCAGTGTTTTTGTGTGATTTCTAATTGTTGAATGATGATCAAGAAGAAAGGTGTGTACAAATGTCTAAAAAGATCGAAAATTTTAGAAAAGGTGTGTGAAAATGATGTAGCAATCTATTGAAAAGATTATCATCTTAAAAACGCATGCTTGAAATTTTTGTACGCTTAGATGATAAAGATAGACGAGTGTATAGCAAAAGAGGAGATTATAACCAAAATACCAAACAAAATATTAGAGATAAGTTAATAAGATAAAAGTTTTTTCTCCTCTATTCTTCTGTAAAAGGCAGGTGGCGCATTCGTCTTCAATTTATTAATTACACACACATCATTTAAGTACGACGTTTTTGTCGAGACCGAGATCAGACACCCAATCTTCGCCGAGAATATCGCTCACTTCGGATGACGCATAGTCAGGAAATTCAAAATGAGAGCCAGATGATGAGCTGGCTGTATCAAGTGAATCAAGATCACTGATTGGCGTCAAATTATAACTATTCATTTCTGTTGCCCATGGATTCAATTGTAGCACATCTTGGAGATCTTCCAATTCATTTAAGCTATGAGCAAATGAGGTGTGCAAGCCATTTGTAAGAGTTGCTTGTCCATTTACTAGACTATTGATATGATTACTTGCAACACTACAGTTGCTAGCCAATGAATGTTCAGGTGTATAAATTAAGGTACTGATTGAATTTGTAGTCAATTTAGTAGTCGAGTTGGTTGAATCTGCATTTGATGGATTACTCTCCAATTGATTCATCAACTGATCAGACTGTGTTGCAACACTCAAAAACTGATTTATCGACTGATCTCCTTTTGCATCAGCATGTTGTTGAGTCGATTGCAAATGCGTTTGTAATTGTTTACTATTTATTTGTTGTGCATTTTGTTCATCATCTATGCTCTCTTCTGTCACGATTGCCTGATCACAATTCAATAAATTATTACAAGTGAACTGGTGATCATCACTGCATTTCATTATCAAACTAGAATGATCTAAATTGCTTAAATGATTTGTCGGGTTGAGTAAATTCAGATTGAATTCTATAGGTGAATTACTCGATGAACATTGATTAAGCTCAGAGGAAAGACTAAGTTCATCCCCTATAAACTCACTTAAATCATCATTACATAGATTATCGCCTTCGCGCAAACTTGATAGACTGTTTATATTAAGTAATGTGGCAGCTGAAAGGTTGGTATTATGATTGGCGATTGAATTGTTAACAGCTGCTGTTGAACTACCATTCAGTAGCAAATTAAGACTGTTGAATTGTGATTTTCCAGCTGTTGAATTATTCAACGTCAGACCGGTGGTTAGTTTGCACTTCAAATTACTACTACTGTTCAATGTGATCGATGATGCATTTGATGTGCTTGTTAGTGTAGCATCATCGTAAAACGACGAGAGACTTGTCGAATCGGGCGAATCAGGCAAATCAACTGTTGAACCTGTTGAATTCGGTGATCCTGGTAGTTTGATAGGCGTGGTCAGATGACTGACCGAAATGGGCAGAGTGTTTTTCTTAATACTATCCTTAAGTTTACGATCAATAGTCAACTTAAATTTGAGTTTAGAAGCTGGATTAAGTAAATGTAAACTATTTGCCGATTGATTATTTATGCTGATCCTTGAGGTATTCTTGACAGTCGAGCTCATTTTGCCAGTCATTCCGCAATTAATACTTAACTTGGTACTATTACAATTTATTACATTTGGACTAATTATATTATTCACAGCGCAGTCCATTAGTTCAAGATTGGAATTTGAACAATTTAAATTCGGAGATGATGATGAAGACAAATTTGAATTTGTACTGCCAGTCGAACTTTGTTGTGACTGTTGCTCGCTGACAGAATTATTTAGCTGCTGTTGAACAGTGAGATCATTTGTTTGTGAACCTTTCGCTTTCTTTCTTGGTCTATATTTGTAATCCGGATATTGTTGCATGTGAAGCAAACGCAAACGTTCCGCTTCCTCAATAAACGGTTGTCTCTCTTCATCACTTAATGTTTTCCAATGTTTACCTTATTAATTGAATCAAAGTAAATATTAATATTTCTTAACACATTAATCATAAAAATTTGTCAAGATCATAAAAAAAAAAATATCAAGTATAACATAAAAAAAACATACCCAAACGCTTACTAATCTCAGCATTGTGCATATCAGGCTGTTGTTCACATATTTTTCTGCGTTCGATTTGACTCCACACCATGAATCTATTTTAAACAAATAAATCAAAAAAGATATAATAAAATAAATTTATAATTTTTTTTTTGATTTAGTAAACTAACAAAAAAAAAAAAAAATTTAACTTACGCATTCATGGGTCTCTTTACATGACTTGTCTGCTTTTTGCATTGTGTAGCATCGGTGTACGGTGTTCGAGAAGCTGATGATACTTTTTGTGAGCCGAATACTGATATTTCTTGCATTTGGATGAGCAAATTAGCTTTTGGCTTTAAATTTTTTTCCTTGCTTTGTTAAATATATTTTTTTTTATCTAGAAGTGGAAAGGGCGACAAGCACCTTTTTTTAGCTAAAGAATGATTTTATTTTGAAAAATTAAAGAAAGGATTTATAATTTAGAGGAGAAAAGTAAATTTGGTTTGATTTGCTGTTTAAAGAGAGAACCAGTACGTTGGTTTGAGGAGGTTGGATAAGTCAATTTGAGAAGAGAATTTTGTGCATTCAAACGGTGATTGGTTCACTATATACTTGACTTTGGTTGACTTTTAGTTCACGACGTTCCGAATGTATTGATGGGCACGCTAAAGAAAAAATGATTAATTTATTGGTCAATTTGATACAGTTTTATAAAATAATAGATAAAAAAAGCAAATAGAAAAATTGCCGATTTTCGGCATGAAAAGCAAACACTCTACAATATTATTTACACAGACAGATAAGAAATACAACAGTCTGATAATTATGAGTGTGAGAGAACTAAAGAAAAATTTCTAAAAAAGTACTTCTGAAGTTCACCAAACTCTAATGCCCAAAAATAATCATCGTTTCAAATAATTGCAATTCAAAGTTTAAATGATCTTATCAATTGATGAGCTTCAATCAATCGTTGAAGACACATCATGTAATTGAATAAGCTACGTTGAATTTAAACTATATTACGCATATAAAATATTGATTTATAATATTCAATCCTTGCACATTAAACACATTCGTGCTTGTTTAAACAGCAATACATACACTAAAGAGGCAGTAAGAAATATACCGATTCACAAGAAGAAGAATTTTAAGTTAATTGAACCACACTCTAATTTATCATTGATACATTTGATGAAGTACATACCCTGACCATACATACCACCTGATGACCTTTATTTAAAAATAAGAATTGCATCTTTTATAAAATTACATTGCGATACATATTCAATTGAATTGTGTCATTTGATTTCTAATGTGAATCAATCTAGACCGTACCAATCTTTGAAACGCGCAATTATGTTCGATAAATTTCAGGAGCATTTTTTATCAAGATAGTTAATTGAACTAAGCTACGATTCCTAAATTTAAAAATATTTAATCAACATTCAGAATTGTGTACGTCTTGAAGTTAATAAACTTGATATTTTAAAAAACATCACTCAGCCAACCAGCACTTACTTCCCCTCACTATAACTACAATATGTATGTCTGTATATATATGTGTAAGCCATATATTCATTCATCATCGAAGATAGTCGCAAAGAATTTACTTCGTAGTTAATGTGCACTTAAAAAGAAAGATTGCAACTTCTCTCTGACGCTATGAATAACAATGATAAAATTTTTTTTGCCTATTTCTTGTTTGTTCACTTACAATGTTTGTGAATTTAAACTAAGTTGATGTACATATTGAGAAGGGGGGGCTTCAAAAGCAGATTCAATTGATTAATTGTATAAATTTTATTCAAGAACAAATTAAATAATCGACTGTGTTTAGAATATCGTGATCGGTGACTAATCGTAATTACTAAAAGCAATGGAGTTAGACTTGAATATTTAAACACATTCTGTTTTTTTTTTATAGATGAAATTAGCCAAATTCATCAATAGAAATTATTCTTTGAACTAAAATTAAAAATTTTGAGGACGCAACAATATTAAAAATTTTAATCAATTGAAAATTTTCTAAATTAGATTATGATTACATTTGGAATTAAAATTAGAAAAATTGTCTGCTTCTGACTCATAAAATTGTTATTAAGAGAAAGGAGATCATTCAATTTCAGAACAATGTATATATAAACAAATGTTTAAATTAATTTTTTAAATTTAGATATTACAATTGTAAAGATTTCGTTTACACTCGTTTATTTACTTGTCAAGATGCTATTCGAACTGTGACAAACTGAAAAGCATTTAATGAAGTGAAGTATATTTCTTTTTTGCTCAAATAAAAAGATAAACACAAAAATTTTTAATCTAAATTCAAAAAATACCCTTTTCCTGACTTCAAAATATAGTAAAAAAGATTCGTTGTATGATATGAATTTAAGTTAGATATATTTTTTCAGTTAAAAAATTATTTCAAGTGACTTAATGTTTTCTTTTCGCAGTAATACGAAAAAAAGATAAAATTTGATTATTGAGATATATATCAAAAGATAATCTTTAGAAAACAGATAACAGCGTATTAGATAGAAAATGAATTTTTGAAATTAATATATCATTTAACAAGTATTTTGTTATCAGGCAATAAATTTAAAAGTTTATTCGTAGTTCAAGTAATACGAGGGGCATTAATTTCAATGATTAGTTTAAATTAAATTTTTCAACAGGTCCAACTGATTTCAAACAAATCAACAAACCAAATAAAATAATACTTCATTAATAAAAAAAAAAGTTAAAATATTTTCTACCTCTTAAAAAAAAAAAAACAGGTAAAAATATAAAGATATTTATGCCATAAAATTATAATTCATGCGCAATGATACATAATTTGAAAACATAAATCAAACTATTTCAATATTTATAATAATGTGATAAAAATTTATATTTTCAAATTAAATAAATTCATTATATTGTGCTAAGCAATTAGAACAAACTTTGAATTTCAAGAATTTTTAAGAATGATTAATTGATACAAATAAATTATTGAATTAATATTTTTTTTCGTAAAACCGACTTGCAGGTTTTTTTCACGATTTCTTGTATTGAAATTTGATTTACATTTCATCAAACTATAATATAATCATAACTTTATTTATATTTTTATTTAAATAGTTTTCATTTCATTTTTCATAAAAATTTGAATCAGTATACAAGAATTTAGTCCGGTAGAAACTTTATACAAAACAAGTAATGGGAGGTTTATTTGAATTTTGTATCGGAAGTTGCATCATTTTTTAAATATCAAATCAGGTATCAATATATATTGAAATGATGAGATTTATGGCTCTACTTTCATCATTTTAAAATTTTATGGCGTAGTCACAAAAATTTATTTAATTTACCCTGGTGCAAAAAGTGAGGCTAAATTTTTTAATAAATATTTATTTTATGTATCCAGGATTCTCGAAGTAATTTGTTTCCTCATCAGATTAAAGTTATATTGAATTTCCTGAATTTCTTTTTCTTCAATTCGTCTAAAATATTTATATTAACAAATGATGAGATGCTTATACAAGCTAAGAAATTTAAGAAATTTTGTAGAAAATTTCAAGGAGAACTGATTTAGTAAAGTAAGATCTAAAAGATCGATAAGAGGACTTTGATTTAGTGAGTTAGAAGTTTCAATTTAGTAAGAATTCATAAATTATTAATTTTTTTGTAGAATATTTGAGTTGAAGTTTGAATGTTGACTAATTCTAAAATTTCATAGATTTTTACATACTAATCTAAGACAGTGGCAATTTAAGATCTCAAAGATACATTAGCCATATGACTCACAGTTCGAGTGTGATGCATTTTAATAGTTTAAATAATTATTTAGCAAGTAAGGGATATTAATGATTGAAACTAGATCAAAATGAATTAGGATAAGATTAAGAACCATTAAACTTAAGATTTATTTTTTTTTTATATAAACAATGAACAAAAAATACTAAAAACATAGAATATAAGCTAAAATATTTTAAATATTTTAGAGAAGATGCAGAGAAAAATAAAAGAATGAGAGACATTTAGAAAAAGATACCATATGTCATAATAAAAGAGAGAATATAAAAATGGTTAAAATCATAGTAGCTATTCTAAGAGAAGGATGAATCTTTTGGCTCTTAAGATTTCTTTAATACATTTATTTGTTCAAAGATCAGGCAAAGAGTACACACAACTTTAAATTAGTTTTTTTAGAATAAAACATCATTCATCACTAGACCGATAGTTTGAGTAAATTTTATATTATTATTATTACTATTATTTAGAATATAACTTTTGTGCTACACAAATGCAACCACAAACCACCCGTCCCATCAACACGGGATATATATAAATCTCATTTAATTTAAAAATGCATCCTTATGCCTTTCATCTAAACAAAAAAGTTTCTTGCACACACAACTTGATGAGCATCACCGAAAAATCACACTTTTACCCATTTGTATACATAAGCTCGTTTCAGGCTTCACCATGAATAATAAGATGATCACATACTAGTTTATGAATAAATTTGAATTGCTAAGACATAAATATATACTTTTTTCCTTTCCACTTTTCTTCGATCGGAAAAAGTGCACAGTCACTAAGTGATTTCAGCAGAGTGGGTAAAGAATACAAATTTTCATGATCATACTCATATTTCAAGTAAAATTTGTGCAAATTTCATTGTGTTAAGTATAAAATAATAATGACCGACTGGAAATGAGTGTCATTGAATTTTATATTCTCTGCCCTCTTAATATACTACAATTCATTACTACACGTTGTTGCAAGGCAACTATCGCGATATCATGTATATTGAATCATGTAAAGAGGATTTTTTTCTAAAATCATAGTATCAATGCACTAGATATAATATCATAGTGAAAAAAATTATTCTGAATTATTCAAAAAATTTTATCCTTTAATCGAAATAGTTTATATAACACATGTGATTTTATAAACTAGCATGTATAAAAGCTTTTGGACATTCAAATACATGAAATAAATCAAAATAGGAGGTGATCAATGATAAGAGTGAGTCTCAAGAGCATTACGACAAAATTTTTCAAATGACTATAAAAAAGCAAATGACAAATCCTGTAGTATTCAAAAACGACTTTAGAAAATGAATAAAAATAAAATTGCATACAAAACAATACCTAGAATATTTTTAATGATGATTCTGAATGCCATGACAAATGGTTTACCAACTAAAATTCAGCTTTACTTAAATTTACAAAATTAAATGATACTTGAAGCAAATATTTTTTGTAAAAAAATTAAAATTTTTTTGCTCTTGATATTTGTTAAAAGTTTTCAAACCTCATCCGTCACTTTTAAAGATTCATGATTTGTGAAAATGAGTGAGGTCTGTTTGTACCAGTTTTAAAAGCATTTTTTATTCTTTGTCACTTGTGATGGGCATACACCGTATCACCAAAAAATAATATTGAATCGGATTTATTGCTCGAATGGAATTTTTCGATACAAAGCTAACAAAAGAATACTTTGAAAAAATTCGAAGAAGTTTACTATTCGAAAAGGCAGAGAAAGAGAGAAAATACATTTTTAATTTATTTTTTAAAATAAATAATTTTGCTAATTTAGATAGTCAAGGCGAGATAAAGAAATTATTATATAAAATGAAAAACAATTTTAATCCATTTCTAATTGTCACTTGTCTGACATTTTATGGTCAGTTCTTTTCTCTTAAAATTTGCAATCGACTTCATATAAAAATGTAAGGTTTTGAAGTTATTTAGAAATCTATTGTTCGATAGTCGAGAAAAATAAAATTCAAAGCATGCTGAGGCGCACTTTTTTCATTCTTTAAGAAAAAAAGACTTAAATCAGTTTAATGATTCCATAAGAAAACTGTAAAAATTCGAAGGAAAAATTAATAAAAATTTGAATTTGGAAAAAAATCAAAAACAGATTTTCACATTTTATGGCTCGATAATTTGCGGCCGTTTCAAATGAAAAAATCTCAATTCTTAAATCCTCTAAAAAGTTTATTAACTAGGCTAGCCTTTAGACTTATCCTTTTTTTTTAAGAACTCGTTCGAAATTTTATTGCAAATTTTGAATTTTAAATTTATTATTTTTTTTTTTATTTGGGTTATTGATTTGATAATAAAGAATAATGAACAAAAATGAAAATAATTGAAATTTTAAATTTTACATTAAAATCGTAAATATTCCACTAAACATTTCATAATTCCAAATGAAAAATCGGATGATTTTATGATTACAAGGGCAAAATTTGAAAAAATATAATTTTAATCATTTAATCAATTATTATATTCATAATTAAATACTACTAAAAGGAAATTTTTCGAAATCGAAAAATTATTCGATAAAATAATCAAATAGATAGAGAAAAAAAAACGATTATTTACAAAAAAATTTCTTAATATTTGATTCTAAATTATTCAAAACTATCATTGACTATAATTTACTGAAATAGTAATTTCTTTTTTGTAATCCAGAAGCTTAAATTATTATCAAGCAAAATTGATTTGCCGAATTCTATATCAAATCATAGAATAATTCGATGAACTAAGAAAAATTCTATCTTTTTTATCTTACAATAATCACCCCTAATTTAAAATAACACGAATGCATGACAAATATCGAAATCAAATGAAAATTGCAATTCATTTTTCTTTTGTGATTTAATATCGATCAGTGTGCGGGACGAATTTTTTTTCGATCTTTTACTATTTGAGAAAATACAAATTATTTTTAAGGTATTAAAAAATCTAATAAAAAACTCGAAAGTTTGAAAAATATGTCAAGCGATCACTTTTATTATAAAAATTTTTATTTCAAACTTAATGTTCTTATTACATATTAAAAAATCATATTTTCATGATTTCGAAAGGAAGTATCTGAAACTAATTGAAGAAATTTATTGTCGATTTACTGTTTGGATGAATAATTTTTCAAATAGGTCAGAAAATCGAAATCATATAAACTATAATTTTTGATATAATTAACTTTTGTTGTTAGACAAAAACACAATGATCCGATGATAACTATGAAAAAAATAAATCGTTTTTATCATGTTGAATAATAGCTTTGCTGTAAGTTAAATAACCATAAATTATAACGATGATTTAATTCCGATAAAAATAAAGCAAAATATTTCAAATAGGCCTGTAGAAAAATTTTTCAAAAAATTTTTTTCAACTAAAATAAATTAATCATCTCATTCTTCTTGCAAATGTACTCATTACCACCTTTCTACTTTTGCATGCACATTATAACTAAATTTGCAAAGCAGTTAACTAGTTTGACAAGCTGCCAATCATATCACTCTACGCTGTATCTGATAGATCGTAATTTTTTTTTTGTTTACGTTAGTGGGTAAAAAGACTTTTTAGCTAGCCATTAGCAAGCACAAACATTTTCACATTGAGAGCAAAGAAATCAGAAGTATTAATTAAAAAAGTTCTATTTTACCATAGTAACCAAATATTAAATTTGAGTAGGATAAATTTGAACGGATATTATTAACAAAATTTTGAACTTGGACAAAAAAATATGATAAAAAATGGCCTTCGAAGTTTAAAATTAGCAGAAGTAAATCTAAGTATGATAGTATTGTTAAAAAAATTTCAAATGAAAGAAATTTAGAAATTCAAAATCTGAATAAATGATGAAAGAGTAGATGAGGCTTATCAATTAATTTAAAAATGAAACAAAACGATACACAAAAAGAATTAATTTTATTTAAAATTGAATTCTTATTGTAGAAAATAAATTAAGCAAAGAAATGTGAATTTCAGCTAAATACATCTGCATATTTTATCGCTTATAAAAATGATAAAATTGATTGAAAAAAATTTTAAAAACTTCTTGAAGACATCTGTAAAATAATTATATTTAAATCTTCATACAAATCGAATGCGTTAGGAAATTGATTATTGAAAAAAATTAAATCAAAAAGATTGAA
>BLXL01004635.1:0-11551 GCA_023170135.1 Acarapis woodi | reverse complement strand
TTTTTGTTTCATATTAATAATCTTATTTTCACACAAATCTAATTTTAGAAAAAGACATAAAATTCTAAATCAAAATCATCTCATAAAGATATTTTTTTAATAATTAATCAAGGCATTTTCTTCAAAAAATAAATGTTAAAATAAAGTGATCATTTTATGAGTAGAAATTCAAGTGAAAAAAAATTAAACAATTTAAAATGTTAGAAACATTTTTAAAAGAAAATTTAAAAATATTCAATCAATGTCAAATCAATATTAAATCCAAAACGATACTTTTTTTTTCTCTAATTACACTCAAAATAAGTTTCGACTTTTGCTTCGATTCGTAATTAACTCTCATCTGAAGCAAAGCTATTCAAATTTCCTTCTATAAAATGAAATATTATTTAAGATAATAATTCTGATAGTAATCTAAGTGAGATCACTAATTAATAATTAAATTAATCAAATAAAGTGCGAGAAAATATTGATTTAAAAAGGTGAGACATTAGTTTGACAACAATCGAAAAATTTAAATTGATGATAGAACGTCTAAATTAGGCGTAATTAAGCGCAAAACTCCTTGCATAAGATTACTTAACACATTACTATTTGTCCGATTTAGAACACGATTGATATTTAATCTTCGGTACTTGTGTTTAGAAATTGACTTTATTCCTTCTCTATTAGAAGGTTTCTCTAATCCTTGAAATTCTTTTTTTGACTGAATTATTGCAACTTCAAGCTCCTCTTGTTCAATTAATTTTTTATCATCAAATGATTTTTCTTTGATTACATTCGATGAATCTATTTCTTGAGATAAATAAATTTTATCGTCGTCATTTTTTTTTAATTTTGAATTTTCAGTTGGCGATTGATTATCTAATTCTTCAATAACTTTTATTAATGGTTCTACAACCTGTTCGATCGACTTTTCATTTTGTTGTTTTTTCTTTTTTTCTTTTTTTTCTATATTTTTTTTTGCATTTGATTTTTTCACAAACATATCGCTTGAAATTTCACTTCCCTTCAAGATTATTTCTGTAGGATTTATAGACATTTGTTTTTTCATTTTTCTTTGCTTTCGCGCTTTTTTTTTTGATTTGATTCTTTTATCATCTCGAATACCCGAGACTAAATTATCCTCTAATAAACTTTCATCTTTACCACTATCTTGTTTACTATTAATTTCTTCTTTTTCACTTTCAACTTGATCTTTATAATTTTCCTTTTTAGATTTCTGTTTATTTTCATATTTAGTTGTTACATCAGCTGTTGAAAATTCTTCAATTTCTAGATCAGTATCCATTTGACTTTCGTAGCCCGTCTCATCAACAGTTGGTTCAATACTCGAATCAACCTCCAGCCATACTTTTTGCTTTTTTATATTATGTGCTTCTTTGTTTATGTTCTTTTGATGCTTTTCTGGTTCTGGTGATGTTAAATTATTCTTCTCTATAGGTTTAGCTTTTTTACTACTTTTCTTGAATTTAAATGGAATCGATAATGGTAATCTTAGCTGATTAGGTGATAAATACTTTGAATTTGTCGATTTTTCTTTACTTTCAACACTTTTTTCTTCAGCAACTTTCTGTTTTTTCGACATTTTTAGCTTAGACTCTTTAGTCAAGTTTTTCTTTTCATTCTTTTTAGCACTCATCAATTTGAATTTTTCAAATTTTTTATAATTCTTTGTAGCATTTATCTTTTCATCAACTTTTGGTGATTCTTCTTTTATTAAAACTTCTTTCTCAAATTTTTTATTTAATTCTTCGTTTGATTTATCTAAACCCTCTTCAATTGTTATTTTTTTTGGTTCAGTAGAAGCAGATTCGCAATTTTGAGATTTAGAAATTGTTATCGAAGTTTCAGGTGATTTTTTTAATATTTCGTTTGGATCTAATTCAATTGCCGTGTTTGAATTAAGATCCTCTGTTTTATACATAGTCTTTTCAACAGATTGCTTGGTTAGAATTTTTTTTTTGATTAATTTATAGAAATCAAATTTTTTATGTATTACATCTTTTGATTTATTATCTATTTTCAACTTTGAAAAAATTCTATTTTTTAATAAATTTTTATCTAAATTATTTTTGTGCTTGAGTTTTTGCGGTGTCTCATTAACTAAATGAGTATCTTTTGAAATTGGCTCATCATTTAATTTTTCAATATGTGATGATTTTTCATTGAATTCCGGTTGATTTTGTATATCAGAACTAATTTGATTTGTTGAAAACAAAACAAAGTCATTTTTTTGTTGATTAGCAGATTGTATTAATACACTTTTATCTACGTTTTTGATCTTTAAAATATTTAATAAATTAATTTTTGTAGTTTTTTTCTGATTCATTATCTTTTTATTCGTTACCTCGTTCTCTAAATTATCTATTTGATCAGCTTTTAAAGATTTTTCATTTTTATCTAATCGTTTTATATTTTCGATTGATTTATTCAATAATGTATTTGAGTTGTTACCCACAAAATTTTCCATTGATCGGCTTCTTTTTTCAAATTTTTCCGAAATAAAAATAATTGGACTATTTGGTAACGAAAATTTCGCATCAGATCCAATATTAACATTTTTTGTTAATTCTGGACTTGATTGCAATTTAATATTAGATTTTTCAATTTTTAATTTACTTTTTGAATTTCTAAATATTTTCTCGAAGTTGAAAATTTTATTTTTTGAAAATTCGTTTTTTTTTGATGATTCTGTTTCTTTGTCTGGAAATTGTGGGCTATTTTTTGATTTTTTTTTCAAAGGTTTTTCGATGATATTTGATAATTTTATTTTTTTGTTCAAATTAGTCTCATCCATAGAATCTAATTTATTTTCATCTGAACACTCTGAATTTTTGATTAAAACTGATTTGTTATTTAAATCATTAGCAGAAGACGATTGATTAAGTTCGCGACTTAATTTCTTAAAATCACTACATTTAGGCGATTTCTTCATTCGGAACAAACCAAGCACTTTTAATTCCACATCTTCATTAGACAGTTCTATATGATCAGCTGCAGACAAATTTTGTATTGATTCTTTTTTTTCGATAATTGACGAATCCTGATTTTCAGTTCTCGTGTCAAGCATAGGTGTAGTAGCTTCTTTTTTATCGGAATTGTCTTTTCTAGCATAAAAAGCGCTTCTTGGTCTTGATTCACCGTTTTTGCTTAACAGACCTTCAACCAACTTCGATGGTTCCTTAATAATTGGGGGAAAACGATGACGATCAGATACTTTTTTTATTTTAAATAAGCTTATGAATTTCGATTTCCTTCTCAGTTGTAAAATAATAGATATTTGTTTTTTTTTTGCTTCATTTGAATCAGATTTTGTAAGTGTAGACATTGTTTTTGCTAAATTTATTTCTTCTTTCTTCACAAAATCAGATTTTGAATCACGATCAATTTTACTTAATGTTGATAATTTTTCATTAGAATTTTTAAACTCAACTTCATCTGAAGAACCGAACTTAGAACATTTCTCAAAAGTCGTATGATTATCAATTAAAGGATGTTTAGTCTCATCATATAAAACAGGGTTATCGGTTGAAATAGGTGCGTTCGATTCGCTAATTGTCGACAATTTTTTGTGAAATCGAAAAATATCACTGAGTTTTGATTTTTCCAGGTTCGAGTTTTGTGCCTTTTGATCTTGCAATCTTTTATTTTTATTATTTGTCAATAAGTTTTGTTCGTCTTGAGACTCTAATATTTTTTTGAACTTAAATAACCTAAGAAATTTCAGTTTTTTAATTGAATTTCCAGCTGGGGGTGCTTGAAAAATATTGCCCTCGGTAATTTTTTCTTTTGTTGATTCAGATTGCTTATTAATGAATTCAACAAATTTTTCACTAGAAGATTCAAAACTTAATTTAGATCTCAATTTTCCAAATATTGATCGTTTTTCAAATATGCCAGGCTCTGTTTCTTTGAAAATTTTTACTGGTTCATTACTCTCGTCTTTTTCAATCACTTCTTTACTAATATTTTTAAGTGAATTATTGAAATTTTCATTGTTTATTTTGATCATTTCGATACTTTCCAATTCAATTTTACCAATACAATCAAATTTCTTATTTGAAATCTCATCGATTTTTGCATCTTCAATGTCCTTTTTTTCATATTTTGAATCCAATTCATTTGGCTGTTCTTTTAATTGTATTTGACTATGCCTTCTTAATATTTCAGTTTCTTCTTCTTCTATTTGCTTAATTCTATTTATAATATCAAAATCTTCATGTTCCTCGGAGTTAACTTCCATTAATTTGTCCCTTGTTTGATCAGTGTCTCCAACAAATTCTTTAGCTTTTTTAATAATAACCACTATTTCCTTTTTAATCTCTTCCTTATTTAATTGCAACTCATTAACCTTATCTGCACTAGTCACGGTTGTTGATCTTTTACCAAATAATTTAGGCATTTCAAAAATCGATTTTAACCTAATTTTTAATATTTTTTTATTAGATTTTTCTTTATTAATGTTAACCGCTCCTTTAATTTTTTGTGCTGATTCTTTAATGTCATCGTTCGCATATGGATCTTTTGAAACTTCGAATTTCTCGACGGATGAATTTTCGCCTTCAGCTGGTTTTTGAGTTTTTTTAACTTTCATAGCAGATACTTGCTCATTATAATCCGTATATTTAGAGAAAAATCTAGGTTTCTTAAACAAATCAAATTTTTGTTTAACCGGTAAAATGCTGACTCTGGTAATTTTGTTCTTCATATCCGTTTTGTCAGACATTTTAGTTTCTTTTTCCAATATATCAGTCTTTAATTTTCCGGTAGAATCTTCTGTTGAATTTTTTTCGACATCATTATTAATTGATTCAAGATTTTTAATGTCAAATTGTTTTTCATGTGTGATTTTGGACATTGGTTTTTGATTATTTTCGTAACATGATTTTTTAACAAAAAATCTGAAAATGTCGGATTGGATACTTGAGAAATTTTGAGGACCTTTTTTGAGTTTAGTTTGTTCAATTTTTTCAACTGAATCTCCCACCTCAATTTTTAATTCTTCAATGTCAATTTTTTCATTAGATAAAATCTGTTTTTCTTTTAAATCGCTTTCCGCATTTTCAGTTTCTTTATTTTCAGTTTCTTTATTTTCAGTTTGTTTAGTTAATTTAATATTTTTAAAGAACTCTTTAACAATCGATGATCTGGATCGCACTTCATTTTCATTAGAGACTTCTTGTGATTGAGAGTTTGTAATTTCAGATGTTGAAATTGTTTGATTAATGCACAAATCAGACGTTGTATGAATTTCATTTTCTTTTTCATCAATTTGTTCGATATTCTCTTTATCTGCTTGTTGATAGCTTTCATCAATATCTATTGGATCAAATGATTGTTTAACTGTTGTTTCATTTGAATCAGTAATAGTAATTTTTATTTTAGTATCATTTTTTGCTTTGCTCTTAGCTAGTTCTATTGAATCACGTGGTTTAATTTCAATTTTTTCAAGTTGAGCCATCTTAGGTAATTTGCTCTTTTTTTCTTTCTTGATAGATTCGAAAATATTCAACTTATTAGTCAAAAATTTATTTGAACTTGCCTCAATATCATTTTTTTTCATTTCATAAGTCTTAAGTTTTTGTTTTTTTTTCGAACATGAAGAAATTTCATTCTTTTTCTTAGCCTCGGATTTATTTTTGATAACTTTACGTAAAGGTATTGGAATTCGAGATTCGTTTTTGTTATCAATTTCAAATTTTTTAAATAATTGTTTGCTTTTTTCTTGATTAGCAAATAAAACTGACGAATCATTTACATTTTGCGATTCAGTGGCTGTTTCGGGGACATGCGATTGGAAATCAGCAGAACAATGTGTGAGTGTATTATTGTCTTGTTCAATATCCGGAATTATATCGATTGATTTACTATCTTTCTGAATAGGTAGTTGAGTATCAGATTCGATAATTTTTCTGGGTGATTCTCCATTTGTGATCAGTGATGTTTCATTTATAGATTGTGACTCATTTTTACTAAATTCGCTTTTTTTGGGATTTTCACGCAAGTATAATTCAAATTTCTTATTGAACAGTTTTGGAATTCTGAACATAGATTTTTTTTCTTGTCTTTTATTGATAATAGTAACGAAATTTAATTTAGAATCTTCTACATTGATTTTTTTATCATTTGGTGATGAAGTTTTCCTTTCACTAATATCTTTAATTTTAGAACGAATTTTTATTTTATGCTGGAAGTAATTAATTATAGAAAATCTAGATTTGTCATTTAATTGTTGACTTTTTTCAGTTTTAATATCGTCTGATATATTAGTTTTATCCTTAATTTTTGGCACATCAGTCTGCAAGACTTTTTGCGAATTATTTTCTTGCATTGTACCGGATTCTAAATTTTCAGTAGAATCATGTTTGATTGAACCCAGATCATTTTTATCAGAAAGATAATGATCTGCTTTTTGAAATGCAGTTTTAGTCAAATGGTCAGAAACAAAAAATCCAAATTTTCCTTGTGTGTATCTATCAATTCCTTCTTTTTCATCTAAATCAGAATTAACTTGTTTTATTAGAGTTGTTTTTTCTGATTCAATTTTTTCTAATTTATTGGAATCATCTAATTGTTTTTGGCTTGCTAATTTATCGGTCTCTTCAATCATAATATCTTTCTTTGATGGTGTCAAAGATAAAACTTTTTGTTTTTTAGTAGTTATAGTTCTAAATAATTCAGGAAACAAAATTCTTTTTCTTTTCACACTTAATCTTAATTCATTTTTTTTAGTTTCTTCAGATTTGGCAAGTTTACTCTGTTCAGTTAGTTGCTCAACTGGAACTTGATCAGAATCGTCTTGTTCTTTGGCAACAAAAACTTTTTCTTTCTTGATTTTTTGAAAAAATGGCAAAGAAGTTTTTTTAGACTTCATTTTCGATTTAATTTCGTCACTGCTCGTATTTTCAGATTCTGTAAGTTCAATTGATTTCTCAGGTTGACTAGACTTGATTAGTTTAACAGTTGACATTTCTTCTTTCTCGGAAATTTTAAAAGCGGCTTCATCAATTAAAATTTCTTTGTTTATTGATTCAAGAGAGGAAACATTTTCTTTTTCAACTAATTTGGCCTCTAATAATTCAGATGGACAATTATCTGTAGATTGGTTGATTGGTTCTTTCGATTCGACTTGAATAACTTTCGAAATTTCTGTAGATTTCTCGTCAAAATCACGCATATTTGATTCGTTCTGAACAATTTGAGATTTATTTTCTAAAATATCATTATTGCCTGTTATCTTTTCGGAACTCTTTTCTAAAAATTTGGCAGATTTAATAAACTTATTATTCAAATAATTTGAAATCGAGAACTTTTGTGTCTTGTCGAATTTAATTTTAGATTGTTGAGTTTCGGTTGGCAAAGTTTCATTTTTCCGAATATCAGCAATTGAACTGGTCGAATTTTTACTTGTTTTCTCTTTTACGAATTTATTACAAGAAAAATCGGTAATCTTTATTTTTTTTTCTAAATTGAAAAATTTGCGCTTGAAATTTCTTTTTAATTTTGCCGGTTTTTTATCATCTTTTTGAGTAATATTCTGAATTTTTACATCTCGAGTTGATGAATCACTTATTGTTTTGCTTACCAGAGAATCTGGGTTATTTGATTCTGTTATTTGAAGATTAGAATTTTTGTCATCTTTCTCAATAGTGATCAATTCGATCGGAGTAATTTTTTGTGAAACATTCGCTTTTTTGATTTGATTCAATTCAAAATTTTCTTTTTTTGATTTGTAAGGTTTCATTTTGAAAAATTTTCTTATCTGAAAATAAGAAGCTGGCTTGATTGTTTCATTGAAATTATTCTGATCATTATTTTTATAATCATTTTCCTTTTTATTTTTAATTAAGTTTGAATCATCTAATTTGTGTTCTTCGTGAACCGAAGTTTGACAAACTGAATGTAAAACATTCTCGTCTTTTGGCTCTAAAGATTTTTCATTATCATGTTCATCAAACTTTATGATTGATATTTGAGTGGGTTCACTTTCAGTCAACGAATTTTTTTTCATAATTTTGGATGAAAATAATTTTCTGAACCAATTCTTCAATCTACCATTTTTTGATTCAATCAAGGAATCATTCTTGGATGCCGAACTTTCTTTATCATGAGTGATCGTTTCTGAAAATTTTTTGTCCAAAGGTTTTTCATTTTCGAACCGTTTTTGCTGCGAGTTTTCATTAAGCATTTCTTCTTCTACAAAAATTGATTGATTATTTTCATCAAAGCATTCTACTTTAATTTTCATACTTTCACTTTTAAATTTTTGATTTTTATCTAAATTTTTTTTCTTTTTTTTAAATTTTTTGAACTTCTTGCTAAAGAATTGTTTATCAGATTCACTAATTTTCATGAGATTTGTAGAGACCGATTTTATTTCCTTTGACAAGGGGGAAACTTCAATTTCCAAACTTCTTTTCTCGCTTTCATTTGTTATCGTTTTATTTTTAGTTTCCGTAATATGATTTGCACATTTTTGCTGTGGTTTATTTTCGATTGCCTCGTTTATTTCATCTAACTCTTTCACTACATCATCAAGTATTGATGATGACGATTTTTCATCATGGGCAAGAATACTTTCTTTTTTGAATTTATTTTTAATCGACGGTCGCTTTGTTGATTTATCTTCTTCGTTCTTGAGTTTTTTCATTTTTTGTTTTTTGAGCTTAGATTTTTTTTTCCTGAATTTTTGATCTTCAGTAGCATTTTCCAGGCCTAAATTCGTTGAAGATATAGGTGATATGGTATTTTCAGGAGTTATTATAGGTGTTATATTTGATTTGAGAGATGCACTCAAATTCGGTGGTGATGGAGGCTGATAATCGGGTGGTTGCAAAGAGTTTTGTGAATCAGTCAGATCAAAATGACCTAATTTTTTGGCTTCAAATTTTTTAGATTTTCCGGTCAAAAGATTTAATTTTAAATATTTGTCTAACATATGATCAAACGAGTTCATCAATTTAAATTTATGTTTATGATTCGATTTTTCGGTAAATTTGTTATCAATCACATTTTTATTCAATTTCTCGCACTTACCTTGTTTGTCTTTAGATATTAATTGATCTTTATTGTCTGTTAATCCTGAACTGTTTTTTGTATCATTTTTTTGCTCAAGAGTATCTGATTGCCATAGCGTTTCGTTTATAAATTCATTATCTAAATTAGCTAATGCTACTTTTATGGGCGCTTCAACTGTTGGAAAATCTAATTTACTATTTGTTGTTCTATCATGCCCTATATTTGATTTATTCTTTTTGAAAAGATCTCCTATCAAATTGATACCTTTATTGAAACCGAAATTTCTTTTATCTTCTAAAAAATCTAGTTTATCTTCTTTTTTATCACCAAAAACATCATAAAGATTATCGCACTTTGACAACGGCTCATTTACAGTCTTATTGTCATTTAAATTAAATTCATTTACGAAAACCTTTGCTTCGCTATCTGCTATTTTTTTACGTTTAAATGAAGTATCTCTTAAACTATTATTGCTAAATGTAAAAATACCTTGTAAACAATTTTTTTTCTTTTCTTCACTTTTCGCGCTTTGACCATTTATCAAATGATCATCATTCATTTCAGAATAATTTTTCTTAGAGCTTGTTAATAAATTGCCGAACAGGTTAGTTTTGTTAGTGAACTTCGTTGGTGTTTTGTTAGCAGATTTAATTTTTTTCTTCTTTTCAGAAGAAACTTTTCGTTTTCTCTTTACCTGAAGTCCAACGCGTATACGTTTTGTTAAGGAACCCGGTGGAAAAATTGCTTGAACTTGTGGACAAATTGTTGAATTCAACACACCACCTTCTGGACCGACAGTTTGTATATCTTGTTTAATTCGAGTGATAAGAGCAAAATAATTTGGAAAGTCAGTGGTCAATATGCGAGTCATTCTTGATGAAGAGTATTCGCTGTTCAGATTCGTCATATCTAAAGTAAAAAATTAATTAAAATTAAAAAATATGAAATCACAAAAAAAATTAAATATATTCTGAAATTACCTGCTTCACCGGAAAAACATTCATATAAAATTTCTTCTACAGCATCAGACGTCGCCAAATATGTATGCTCTTTCCAAGTTTCACCATTATCACTTCGAAGTATCAGAATTTCGCGTTCTTGGCCTCGTAAACTCGCAAAATGTGGGACTTCGATCATAATAGGTCCAAGAAATTTAACGCCGGGTGGACTTAGTTCGAGAATTCGACTTGCACATTCTTCACCTTCCATTATTGGTGGTGGTTTAAGAAGTTTCTCTTTACGAACATATTTGCACGTTACACGCATAGGTTGACTAGCTTTGCCTGGTGCAATTAAAATACGAACTCCTGAATGTCTACATCCTCTCATTGCACCACCTCGTGCATCAACAATAAATGAAACTAAGAAACTAATTTGATCGAGAAAATTTTTATTAAATTTTATTCTTTTAATGCCATTGATGCTAATCATTTCCATTTAAATGCATACCTCTTCCATTTTAACCTATTAAATAAAAAATCAAAGTTTTAGAAAATAAGATTGCTTGAAAATTTTATTTTTGACAGTATATTATGAAATTTATTCAAAAGAAATAATTTTTTTGTAGTTCCCACATGTATGAGACAAACTAAAATTTTCAATCTTTTTACTTACCCTTGAAATGTAGGCGATTTGATGAGATTGACATTATCTGGGGCCAATGTATTCATAAAAGATTCGGTCATCATGTAGGACGACGGCGAATAATTGGGTTCCTCTTCGAGTAATGAGGCTAACGATGTAGTGTTGAATAATTTAGGTTCTGCAATTAGTTCATAATTTAAAAGATCGCAATATTTGTGTATGTAGAAGCATTCGGTAGCGGGACAAAATTATAAAGTGCAAGTTTTTTGATGAATTATTATATTTTTGAAGTGTGAACGAAGTTGGTACATTCCAAGAACAAAAAAAAAAAAGATAAAAATAAAAAAATAAGCATGCAAAAATTAGCGTGCAAGCCTAGCAAGATTAATATATAATTTTAAAATAAAAAAATTATCAAATAATGAACGGAATAAAAACAGGATAAAAATAAAAGCAATACAATAAAAAAAAAATTAATGTATAACTATGGATTATAAATAAAAAGCATTCTGATTTGCAAAACGATTCATCAAAATAAGTTATAAGAAATATGCTTCAAATAATTGAAAAAGCTCGCAAATCTGCACGTAATTCAAGTATTTGATGTCACCATGATGCGCTAGCATTCATGACATTTTAAAATATTTATATAACACAATTATAGAAATCTGCCTTGAATAAAACTAAAATATTTTTTAAAAAAAGCTTTAAAATCTCAAAAAGATGGAATATGTATGTCGAAACCAAGGCTAAATTTGAATTAATAAAATTTTTATATATATAGAAACCATTGATAAATTTCTAAGGCATAACACAAAGCAATTTAATTTATTACAAGTCATAATCTCTTGGCTTTATCACAAAACAAAATGGTCAATTATTTTGGAATAAAATTTTAGATCTATTTTAAAGTCAAAAAGCTAGAATCTACTTGATAAATTTTTTATTT
>BLXL01004629.1:0-24318 GCA_023170135.1 Acarapis woodi | reverse complement strand
AGTAAAAATGAAAAAAAAACAAATCAATTCAAGGGAACATAACTAAAAAATATGGATTATCGGAAAATTTATTTTTAATTTGATATGAAACTTCAATATATATAAAATAATATAAAATAAAGTTTGGAACAAACGAATCACAAATAATGAGCAAATAAAGACTTGAATCTTTTGTCATCGAATTAATAATGTTTGATTAAATTTGTTATAAAATCAAAAATTTAGATTTGAAAAATCTGCATTCTTTTCCATTGATTTTATATTGAAGCTCAATAAAAATAACATCTAATAAAAATTTGATTACTAAAAATTTTTTTATAAAGTAAAGTAAAATAAAAAATCTTTTACATGAACTTTCATTATTAGAACTAACATTGTAGGATTCTGGAATTTGTATATAATTATCAAAGCCACAACCGCTGATAGACATAAATAGACACAAGCTGATAAATTCAAAAATATTTTAAAGTCCATTAAAATCATCATTGTGTGCCCGAATCATATTTGAACATTGCTAATGATTAAATAGCCCAATCGTGTGTTGAGAAGCGTGAATAATTTTCATTAAATTGTGTTTATATACACTTATTTCTTAATCGTTTGTATAAAACATATTTTTTACATTCTTACGAATTAGCTAGCAATCAGCTGGAAATCTTTGAAAATAATTTTATTCCTAAAAATCTGAATTTAAATTAAATCAAAATGACAAAAGACAGGCTAGCTGCCCTCAAAGCGGTGAGTATTAATAAAATAACTTATTTTAATTGGTTATTAGAAAAAAATTCTATTTCCGGTTAATTTATTTTTATAATTTTTTTTCAAATGAAAAAAATAATTTCACAAATTCATAATTGATTTTTTATTATTTTTTGAATTGTGATAAGATTTTTTCCCTAAAATTAAAAAGTAATCAAATCTTTCCTGTCCAGATTTTTTTTAAATAATTTAATTCTTTTATCTTTTCACTTTGTGTTCATTTTTGCTAATCCTTGTTTTTTTTTCATTTTTACTTGATTTGAATAAATATAGGCGGCAGATGAAGATGATGAATTCGAAGTTGAAATGCCCAACAACGAAGTGAATAATGAATTTTTCCAGCAAGTTGAAGAAATTATGGAAGTTGTTGAGAAAATGAGTGCTGATGTAGAGGAAGTTAAAAGGACTCAAAGTGCCATTCTTTCCTCACCTAGTACCGATGAAAGTGAGTTGACTAAAGATTCATTTCTTTTTCTATTCAGTCATAATATCTATAAAGCATAATCAAATGAAATTTCGATTTTTACAATCGACTTTATTTTTAATCTTTTTTTTTGTCACTTTTACTTTTTTTGTCAAAAAAATTTTGCCTTCAAAATCTTTTCTACAAAGAATTAAAGCATCTTCTTGATGAGTTAATGGTCACAATCAAGCGTAATTCCAACACTGTTCGTGGCCGGCTCAAATCTATGGAACAAGAAATCGAAAAAATGGAAGAAAGTGGAGATATGACAGCTGATTTTAGAATTCGTAAAACACAACATTCTATGCTTTTGCAAAAATTTGTACAAACAATGACAGATTACAATCAGACGCAAGTTGACTACAGGGAACGATGTAAGGCAAGGATTCAGCGTCAACTTGAAATCGCAGGAAAAGCGACAACAAGCGAAGAAGTTGAAGAAATGTTAGAATCGGGTGAAGGAGCACAAATATTCACTGAAGGTGTATGTGTATATTTTACAAAAAAAAATTTTATTCATAATTGAAATCTCAAATTAACACGTCTCGCACAAAAAATAAAAATTTTTTTTGATTTCAATTTTCTCATATGATTTATAGATTTATTGCCAAAAAAATTTAATTTCCGATTTAAAATAAAAAATACATAAACTTATTATTTCTAATTTGAAAAAAACCATTCTTTTTCTTTACCCACAAAAAAAATAAAAGATTGTGACTGACTCTGCACAAATGAGGCAAACATTGGCTGATATCGAGGCTAGACATGCTGATATTAAAAAATTAGAAAAGAGTATTGTGGAACTTCATGAAATGTTTGTTGATATGGCCACTTTAGTTGAAAGTCAGGTAAGTTTAACTTTTCAGAATGAATCTATTCCCAAAATTTTCATTTATTTTTTATCATATAAATAATTTTTATTATTATTTAAATATTGAATGATATTGCCAAAGAATTTTTTTCTTTTTTGTTTAATAATATATCGAATGCATAGGAATTCATCATTTTACATTATTGAAATTTCAGTTCACATAAATTTTTCCAATGATCTTAATCAAATGATATAAAATGAATATAATGTTGTGATCTTTGTACTAAAAATTACAATATAAAGACTAATAAGATTAATTGTTTAAAATGTACATAAAAAAAATTTTTTGCCATCTAAGAAAAAAAATTTGGTTATTTAAAATTTTGAGCTATCCAATTTTAAACTAAATTACTTATTTGAACTAATTTCTAATGCATCATAAGATCATACATCCTTTCATCCGGAAGATTGGTTCATTTAAAATTTAAATTATAGAATGTCGAATTTTTTTTAGATAAACGACATCAATATCATTCAGAAAATTTAATATTTTATTTAATTTTTCAGGATACAGTGGATAAGTATTTTTTTTAGTTGCCGCTTGATTTATTTGTACAGGGACTTTCGAATAAAAATTTTGAATATCACAAAAAGAACCCATTATTTTGAGATACATAAAGAATTTATTAGGTAGTTTCTCATTTCTTCAAATAAATATACATCTTTCCATGTGAGAGCAAGATGAGTATGAAACCGGAAGAAATCAAATTTATAAGGATTCAAATTCGAATCCCATTACTTTGAGATTTGACTAATAATTTAAATATCATAGAATATAAGAAAACAAAAATAAATAAAGAATATTCATCACTAGTAAAATTATTCTTTAGTTTTCAAATAATACCGATATAATTAAAAATATTTAATATATTTGTTTAACAAATATGTTCACCTGATTTCAAAACACTTTAAATCGATGTTTCGTGAATTCGTCAATCTAATTTAGCATTGTATTTATTTTTTTCATATGAAATTTTCTCTTTTTTGCATCTTCATCGTAGTTACAAGTTTAATTTTTTGTTCAAGTAAATAATATGCTTGTCATTAATATGATTCGGAAAAATTATTGTTTTTTTTATAAATATATCACCAAAATGAAAATGAGTTGTGTTAAAATCAAATATATCATTTTCATTATTATCATTTTCAAAATGCGACCAATTTTCAATTTCATGCATTTATTTTTGGATTTTTCCAGATTGTATAACTGCATAATTGTTTATAAAGTATAAATCATAAATTGATTTGTAAGCCATTACTTTTAGACGAAAGAAATGCAAAAAAAAGAATTAATGAGACTGTTTCTAGGAATTAGTACGATCCTGACGTAATCTTGGCTCAAACAAAGATATCATATTCGCAAAAAAAAAATCAGATTGAATATATTTTCGTAATATGACAAATTTTTTTGACACAAAGAAAATTAAAATTAATTAAGAAGGGTCGATTGCGCCGAACTGTTTTCACGCGAAATCACTTGTTTTGCAAACTTCTGATACATAAATTAATGAACTTTTAGTTTGTTTATTAAACTACTTTTTTTTCTTTGTACTGTGTATTTATGATTAAATCAAAATTTTGAACATATTCAACAGATTCATATAATTTACATAATAAAATGATTTGGAAACTTAATAAAATATAACAGACTAAAATCACTCGCAAAAAAAATATTTCTTACAAAAGCCAAATTTCATTGAATAAATTTCTAGAAAATATGGTATTAAATAAATCAATAAATTAATAGAATTTTTTTCTTTGATAATGCTAATTTATTTCCGACTAACTCTACTATATATATTTTTGTGACAGCTTTTTAGAAAAAATTTTTTAGATAAATTTTCAACTTTGAGATTAAATTACTATTAATATTTTTGAGTGTCATTTTTTTCATGACCAACTATAGATTTTATTGATTAAAATTACACTAAAAAATTTCTATCAGAAAAAAAACGAACCAAATTTAAAATAATTTACTAGTAGCTTGATTATTAAAATTATAAAACAAATATTTATAGAAATATAAAATTGTTAATAATGTAAAAAAAAAATTATCATTTACAGAAAGATTCATATGCGAAAATCATTAAATTTATGATTTATACTTCTTTTAATATTTTCCTAAAGTGACGTATTATTTTGCAACAAAGTTTTTTTTTCGAAAATAAAATTTTAACGAAATTAAATTTTATTCAATATGACAACTTATCATTAAATTCATTGTTCCATTTTCTTGGATTTACTAATTAATGTCCTA
The DNA here is from genome assembly GCA_023170135.1 of Acarapis woodi. Classification (NCBI taxonomy): domain Eukaryota; kingdom Metazoa; phylum Arthropoda; class Arachnida; order Trombidiformes; family Tarsonemidae; genus Acarapis; species Acarapis woodi. Next base: position 19,968 of record BLXL01004629.1, on the reverse strand, counting down.
TTAAATTTTTTTTTTTTTTTTTATAAATGAGATGATGGAGATCAATAAATTGTTTTGCATATTTATAGTTTGAGTTTTAAGATATGTTCGAAATATTCAAAATTTTTCTTTTTAAATTAGTGAACTTTATTCAATTTTTTTCCTAATAAATTAAAAATTTTTCAATTGCAAACCAAAATCTAACATATTTTTCAACAAGTGGATAAAATTTTTAATATCTTGATTAAATTTATCTGACACAAAACTAATCGATAAAAATGAACCTTATATACAATTAAATATTTTAAACTTTTTGAATTTGAATATGATAAAAAAATTTTAAAAATTTAATTGTCAATTTTTCATTTGAAATTTTTTTATCATAGTAAAGATAACAAGAAATTAAAAACTTGCTAATTTGCAAATAAATTTTTAGAATTCTGTAAGAATTTAGATATGAAAAAATAGATTTTCTCAAAAATATAGGAAAAAAAATTTACTTAATCTTCTAAAAAATTTATTTTTTTTATATTCAAGGGTGAGATGATAGATCGTATTGAGTTTCATGTTGGCAAAGCTGTTGAGTATGTTAAGGCTGGTACTGAAGATACAAGGAAAGCACTTAAACTTCAACGTGAGGCCAGAAAGGTATATTAATTAAAAAAGATTCAAATCCATTTTATTATCTTACTAGTGTTTTTTTACTAAATTTCAATTGAAATTAAAACTAAAATTTCTTTTTTTTTCATCCAAAGAAAAAACTAATGATAATGGCTTGTATAATCATTACTTGTATAATTCTGGTGCCTATGATACTCAAATTCATACCATTCATATAAATTTGTATACATTATTCAATCTGAAAAAATTGTATAAAATACTATATTATTCATCAGCTATGTTTCGGTCCATCACATGTAAAGTGCGAATATTTTTGAAAAAAAATTATCTTCATTCAAGTGAAGAAAAAAATGAGAAATTTTGAATAAATCTTCAAAGTCAATGATCTTGAACTTAAAAAAAATTTTTGATTTGATTACAATCCATCAAGAACACAGTTTTTTATATATCTTATACGTGCTGTTTTTATTAATTTCAATTTTGTTTTAAATGAAATGTTTAAAATACTTGTTACTGCTTTGAGATTAGTTTAATTACTGAAATTCAGGCATTAAATCTAATTTATTTTCGAGATTTTAAATTTTTGAACTACTGAAAAAGAGTTTGCCTGATATTTTCAGACCAAATTGTCGAAAAATTTAGCAAGCTTGAAATTTAGTTTCAAAATTTAATTTTACGAATCTTGATTCAGCAGCGTGAATTATGAAAAAATAAAAAAAAATGCAAAATAGATTCACTACTAGAATAACTTCATGCATCAGAACTCTTAATAAAAAACTATTGACGTATTTACTGAAAGTTATTGGCTAAATTTTTTATTTTTATCTTTTTTGCAATTTTTCGAAAGGGATCAAAAAATCAAAATTTTCCCATTCAAAAAATGCTCATAATTTTAATTATTTATAAAAAAAAAAATTTTTTAATCATGTTGCAAGTGTTTTGAAATTATATTTATTTTACGAAAAACGGCAAATATATTTATGTATATTTTAAAGAATATTAAGCTTTGATCTACCTGTGTGTGTTCAAAGTTATTGGTTGTATAACGAATGAAGTAATTCACTAGCCATTTGTTCGTATATTTTAATTTTTGACAACCACTTGTGTTTTTTTATGGATAAATTATTTGAAATTTTGTTTGATATATTTTGAGAGATACATAAAAACTGATTTTCTGTTTAAAATCAATAATCGATTAATTGCACTAAAGATTCTTTTCAAGAAATTTTCAAATATTGTATTTCATTCATCAATTATTTTTACCTGCAAAACTAATTTCTAAAAATAAATAATTAAAATTTTTGATTGCTCCAATGAATAGCTAAAACTTTTTCAAATCTTTTTTAATAAAATGATTTGACGAAATAATAATTTCAATCATTATTTAAAAACTTCAAATTTAAAAACAAGAAATATTTATTTTTTTTTTCTCCAATTGATTAGAAAATTAAAATGAAAATTTTTTCTGACAAAATTATTTTTCAATGTCAAGTATTTTGAGCCACATTTTTTTTTTTTGTTATAATTTTTTTCATTAGCTCTGTTTGAATCAAAAAAACTTCTTTTCTTCTCAAGTCTTATATTTTTGAAACATTTTTTCTTAAAGAATATTTTCGAAGCACATAAATATTGTCAACCTGATTTTGTATCTTTCCAAACATAGATATGACTCAAGATGAACCAATATATGCAAATTTTGAATTTTACTCTGTATTTTTTCTATTCATTTTTTAAATTTTAAGTGAATTTTGTTTACAAAAACAAAGAGACGATTTAAGGGTCATTCAGAAAAGCAAGTAGTGAAATCTCATAAATTTTTAAACAAGAAAAAATACAACGAAATGTGATTTTAAATACTGATTTGTGTGGTATCAAGAAAAATTTAAAGATAATCAATCTTTTTGAAGATTATTAGACAACAAAATTTAACATCAAAACTCATCTAAAAGATTTGACTAAAAATTTGAAGCCAAAAAACTCAATATAAAAAATTTCTAAATTTTCTTTTGTTTTTCTTCCCAATTATATTTTCATTTTTTTTCTATTATTCCGTTGTGTTTTTTAGTTTTAAAGAGTGCAATACCAACATTTGAGATTTAAATTAAGATCCAAAAGAAACTTTGTGATATAAATTAATTGAATTTTATTATTTTAATAACCGGACATGCTTTCCTTCATATACTCATTCATTAAAAGTTTCTGAAATATTCTTTTTCAAATCTTAAGACTTGTCACGGATAAAAATATGTAAAGTTCAACTAATGTGTACCTTTTATCGGCATGATTCATTTATTTATGGGTTATGACGATGTGTGCAAGAGTCCATTCTAAATACATTCCCGATATATTTTTGTAATGTAATCTAACTAGCAATTTATATATATATAGTTATAAAAAGCTTGATTTAATCTCAACCAAAAAAATACCTTTGCAGCCGCTTTTGATCTGCAACTTTCATTTTTTTTTCTACCAATTTTCTTTCCTATTTCACTGCACAATAAAGGCATTCAAACCAAAAAAAAAATATTTAGAAAAAGATTTTTTTATTAAAATGTGAAAATAATTCAAAATTTTTACGTATCTTAATTCGATGCTATCCGACTGTGTGAACTTATATTTAGGACAAATTCTTTTTAATCGTTGCACTGCTTGTGAAAAAAATAATGCACTTGGTAATATAAAAAATCTACAAATTGGTACGTAAATAAATAAGATAATTTGATCAAAAATTATTGATTATAATAAACATTATTTTATAGACATATAGGATTGCATTTCTGATTTAATTTTTTTTTTTTTTTTTTGTGATTCTTTTTTTATTTTCATTTCGATTTCGCTTCGGAACTTACAAAATATTTCTTATTATGTATAGATCTTTTAAAGAGACAAAAATTTTTTTGATTTTATCAATTCTTTTTCTTTTATTTAGTTTGAATCCTAGTTTTTATTTATTGCTTTTCTAAAAATTTTAAATTCAATTCGTATTGATTTTACCTTTTTTCAAAAATTGCATATAAATTTTTTATTACAATAATATTTTCTTTAATTTTTCTTCGATTGTTCGAATTTTCTATTTAATTACTGGCTTATTACTCCTACGACACCTTGAAATTGAATGACGCCATCGTGATTATAATGATTATAAAAGAACAAAATTTTTAATTCCAATTCAACTTAACAATTCTCATTTGTTATAAAGTAAATATTGCAATTGATTTTATAATAATCACTAATTACGAGATCAACTAGTTTTTTTTAATTCAAAATTACCTTCTTCTAAGAAATTATATAAATAATTTAAAATGCCTTATTAAATAATAAAATAAATTTTTATTAGAAAAAGAGAGTAAAAATTCCCGAAGCGAGAGAGCGGATTGTTGAGAATATTCAAAAAAAACTAATAAAAAAAACTAAGCCGCAAACTAGAATTATTTTAATCGAACTAAAAATTAGAATGAGATATGGTTTATTTAAATCGATTAATAAAACTATAGATTATTTTATTTAATTTTATTGCTTCTGGACACAAAATAAATAATTAATAGAAAACATAACATGAAGATGAAAATGTATTTATTTTTGGCTAATATGATTTTAGGGTATTCTTTGATTAAAAAATGATTTATTTATTTATTGATTATTTTATTAGATGATTTCTTTTCTTTTTCGCTTGAAAAGAAACATTATACAAAAAAAAATAATTTTAGGGTAAATATTAATATCTAAATTTGAATTTTAAGTTTTTATCTACTCGCTTTGAAGTTTGTTAATATAAGTTTTGATCTGTTTTTCTCTTTCGAGATCGATCTCACTCTCTCTCTCTTTATCTCTGTCTTCTTAATAAAATTTTATTACCTTTGCAATAAATTAATATTGGTTAGATTTGATAATTATGATAAACATAAATTACAGACCATATTCATTTATTGAACATCTTTCATCTCAATTTGACCCTCCTTATGAGTAATTTTTACCCTTTTTCTGTAAATATAAAAAGTTCATTTTTCGTGTGTGTGTATATTAGTTAGATCAATTCATTTATTAGACAAGAACAGTCCACACACAAATTTCTTGAATAGGGTTTAATTTTTTTATTTACAAAAAAGACAGTCATCTGAATATTCGAATTTGAATAGTTTAGATAATTTTACATTTGAACTAATTGAAATACTTTAGGAAATATACATAGAAAATAATTGTAAACCAGAGTAGTTAGTTAAAAAAAATCAAATATAGGAATTAATTGCTTGAGCTTGATTTAAGCTTATAGTCTTCTATACAAAGACTTCTTCAAACTTATGATTAATAAGTAACAATAATTTGAAAAAATTTAGTGATCAGTGCGATTTTTTTAGTTCGCTAAATTTTTTTTTCTTATTCTTCTAAGGTTATAATTACCTTCTTGTTCTTTTTTTTTTTTTTGTATCTCTTATATGATTAGAAAAAATGCTGGACATTCATTTTTCAAACGCTCACTTTAACATTTTTAAATTGTTATGTAATTCTCTTTTTCTAAGGAAAAAAGGGAAAAAAAAAATGATATTATATATATTCACCATTCATTCAATAGTCTTTTAGGACACAATATACACATTTTCTAAAAAGAATTTAGGATCTTAAAAATCAAAAGAGCAAATTGAGTATTTTAAAAGAGGAAGTCGACAACTAAATGAATTTTTCGTCATCAACAAAAATATTTTGAATAGGCAATCGACTTATTTTAAATATTTCCAATAAAAGACAAATATTCTTCACTTATGTAAATGAATGATTAATAAAACACAGCTTGTTGAATTCTTGACTCATCATATTCGATCTTTTGCTTAAATTTAAAAGGTAAGGTTTCTATTTCAAAACTAAAAATTAAAAAATATCCAGGCTTGAAAACGCTTTGCATCTTTCGAATTTTCAGTCAAAATAAGCATTTATTAGATAACATACAAGTATTGATCATATTTTTTTATATAAGAAAATTTAACTTTTGTTGAATTAAAATATTAATAATTAATCGTACTTGGTAATTTTCAATCATAAAAGTGAGTGTTCATATTCAATCATTGATATTGCATTTTTTTTTATAAATTCGACGTGAATTTGAAATAAATCTCATGTTGTTTATGATTATAAAACTTATTGATGAAATGATTTTTATTAAATTAATGAATGATTTTTATTCCTTTAAATTGTATTTCGCTATTTGTTAGATAATTTTTTTTTTTAAACTATTTTTTGAACGCTCACTGAAAATTTTAATCGAAACAAAAAAATTTTCGCCTAATTATTAGTTTCATTAGAAATTGAATAATTAAACACACAAAACTTACTTTAATTAAACTAAAAGATTTTAATATTTCATGAATAAATTTAAACACTATTTATAAACTATCTTTTAAAAACCGTAATATTTTTCCCATATCAACCCTTAATAATTTAATTATACTTGATAATCAAGCTTATTTTAGCCATAAATTAGTAATTAAAAATTTTTATTTTGGGATTAATCAAAATCAAATGAAAAGAAAAAGGTAAAAAAAATTTAAGAACCTTGAGACGATAATGAATGCAAAAAATCCCATAAAAGAATACTTATCTGTTAATTCATTTTAATTTTGCAATTAGAGGTTAAAGTGTCTCCTAAAGTGCTTAACATTTTCTTTGATCCCGTTTTGAAAAATGTATTCAATATTTTTCTTATTTTTCTTTTTTTATTTATAATTTTGTTTTTTTCTTCCATTGTAATTTCACTCTAAGCACTTTTTCCCCTTCCTTTAAATTCTTTTTCATTATAAAGTTTCTAGCATCCAGTTCTTTGATTTTGGTTGGATCACAAATGTATTTGAAATTTTTTGAATGGACGACATCGTTTTTGTTCAACTTGAAATTTTCCGCAAATCAGAATCATATAAGATACCACCCTTAACATGTAAGAAAATTTGTATTAGATAAATTTTAATTAGAACATCTTTCACAATCTTAGAGTTTTATCATAATTTATTAAGAAAGCTACTAATTTCTTTGCAATATCTTTATTTTTAAAGAAATTTTTACGGTTTAAATTTACTGGAATATTTTTACTGTGGATATTTTTTCAATTAACTCACAATCGAAAAAATTTCGGATGTGGAAGTAGATATTTTCTTAATTCCATTGTGTCTTTTACTTTTAACAAATCATTACTTACTTTGTTGTATCATTCTATCATTTTCGATTCATTTATTGGATCGGTTTCAAATTCAATTTTCTAATTTTAGAGTTGAAATTAATTTCTTTATATAAGTAAACAATCATTTTTTTCATCATTCTCTTTCCCTTAAGTGCAAACAACATCCTCTAATATGAAAAAAAATAATAAAGAAAGAAATTAAAATTTCGATATTTATCAATGGAAATATAAACATATCAAAATTAGATTAGATCGAAGAAATTATAAAAATTTAGTATTTTGATCATAATAAGGATTATTTCACAAATCACCTGTACGATTGAGATTTTCCAACCCAATTAATGACTAGCCATCTTATTTCCGTTTGAGGATGAAACTCAACAATTTGAGGAATTTTTTTTCATCCAATTTAAAATTCATTATTCCCTTATTTTTCGATATTCAATAAGCTTCTGTCTTTCTTCTGATCAACTTTAGAAAATAATTACATCGTTAATATTTCTTAATTTTCTTGTTTTCAACATGCCGAAAGATTAGTCTTTTATAAAAAATAAATCCTATAAATGATCATTTTACTTATTTTACGTTCTCGCATCATTTAATTTCATTAAAATAGCCCTCCATAATCTGTACGAAATTTTTTCATGAAAAAATATTGATAAATGAAATTTATCTTTATTTTTCGAAAAGCTCAAAAAATGCACAAGGAAAAATAAAAAAAGCTTTCAATAAATTTACTTGACATTGATTTTTAAATTGAATTGAGAAAATTTTTAGGAAACTTATCTTCTAACGCAAATAGATAATTAGATAATTAGTTGATTAAACTGATTCGGATAATTTTACGATTATTTATTTAAATATAGACATTCAATCTACAAAAATTTAACATGCGTTTTGTGAATGATAATAGCCTACTAATCGAAGTGTCAAAAGTAAAACTTATATATTATTCTTTTGCAGATAATTAATTGCTTAATCTAAATACGATTTACAAAAACATTTTCTACAATTGACCAAATTAGTCGATTCAATTTCTTTCCAAAAAGTTATTTATTTGTGAAAGCTAAAAAAATTTTAAGAATGAGATTAAGTTTGAAGTGAAAAATTTTTTTTTAATTTGATCTCGATATTCGATTCTATTGTTTTTAAAACATTCTAAATAAGAAATTTTCTAGAACAAACATTTTTTAGCCTATTATTTTTACAAACTTTGGTCAAAATCTGAAGATGCGTATTCAATTTAGTATATTTCGAAAAAACTTATAAATTTGTATGCGATTTTTATTGCTAACTATAATCTAAGAATTTATACTTTGGTGAAGATGATAATCATGTGACAAAATTATAAGCCTTTTATTAAAATTGAATTAAAAAGATAATTAGAAATTTAAAAATTTAAAAATATTTTTAAATCTGAAAACAAATGTCAATTAATAAAATTTCAAATTATTTTTTAGCTATTATAATATTCAATAAAATGTAAACAATTTAAAAACCTATTAGATTATGACAAACGGCCCAAAAATTTACAGAGATCTTATTCATAGTTATTTATATTATGGATTTTTTTTTTATTACATTAAAAGAAACGTTTAATTTAACTCCCTAAAGGATTTTGAGCAAATAATTGTTAATAATTTTCAAAAAAAAATTCTATCAATGTATCAAATTAGAAAAATTTTTGTGTTAAAAATACAAAAATTTAAAAATACATTGGTAAATTGAATATCAGAGACTTGAATTTTTTTTTCATAACTTGAGAGAAGACTAAATGCTTATTATTTATTTCATGATATGAAAACTTGAAATTCTTTTTCAAATTTTCAAATTTTTAATTATCTTTTTGATTCAATTTTAATAAAAGGCTTATAATTTTGTCGAAAAAAAGGTTGGAAAACTATATAATGTTACATAATCTGATACAATCGAGAGAAATTTTTTTTCAAGAATTTCAAATTTTTATTAAATAAATAAAATACTCATGTCTAATGATTTTGAATATGAAAAATTTTTAATATCATAGTATTGAAATGAATCTAGAAGATTTATTTTCGACTATATAAGATATTAATATTAATTTATTTGAGAAAAAACTTGAATTAAGAAACTAAAATTTTTTTCACTCACCGAATTTTGATTGATAATTAAAGAAAAATTTCAATTAACATCATCGAACATAGATTTTATAGTCATATTTTTTATTTTAATTTTTTTATCATAATTTTTAACGATGAAAGCCAAACTAAATAAATTTATTCTAGATCTATGTATTTTTGCTTCACAAAACTGTTATTATTAGTAAATATGAATTAGAAAGCGTGATTTTTTATAATTATCAACTAAATTAATTCGAGAAATCAATTTAAATTTACATTTACTATAAATATACTATGAATCATTTGTTCTATTTTCATAAATTAATTTATGAATTAAAACAAAATTAAGTAAAAATAAATAGAATCGCTTTTAATTAATTGAAAGGCATTTTTTCAAAAAAAAATTTTTTTTTGATTTTTGAATCAATGTTTTACCAGAGCAAACAATAAATTAAAATGAATCACATCTAAAATAAGGTTATTTGAAACCAAATGAACTTTGAGATTTGAATGCAATTAATTTTAACGATTGGTGAATCAATAAAAATTCAAATTCATTTATTATTCAGTCATTTTTCGATTTTTAATATTTCTTCGAGATTTTTTAAATTTAATAATTTTTTTTTTTTTTCGAATCAATAGATTATTCAGATTTTTGAAATATTTGAAATGTTAGCTTCTCCATTAACTATTAAAGACATCTATAGTTATTAATCATAGATTTGAATTAAATGAATAATTTTAATTTTTATTAAATATAAAAATACCTGATTTTTTGTATTTAAAAATGTTTAGATAAGTTTTTATTTTATTGCGGTAGTCATAAAAAATTGTGCTTACACACTTGAATAATTAAATTTACCTAGATGTTTTTCATTGGAAAATGTTGAATTTTTTCCAACTAATAGCAATTATATATTCAATGATATCATTTAATTATTTCTCATTGTTCTTTCATTTACTGAAATGTAATAATCATAAATCCGCTAATTAAGTGTATTACAAATATGTCGATCAAAAAATTTTTTATTTGAATTCAAAAATAGTGAAAATTTTATTAAAAAATTTCATTTAAAATGAAATTCGTATTTTATATTTACACTTTGTATTTGTGCAAAACTTTTTAAGCAAACAATGACTTAAATAGTTTATCCATAAAAATTTAAATGATCGAATGCAACCTGATTAACGACAATGTGTTAGATTGAATTGTTTTTAACAAAAGCTATTAGTCTGTATTTACGATACAATAATCTTTGCATGCTAATCATTAAATCATCATCATAATTCAACCGTCAAATGATCTTATGTTTATTCGAACGACTTTAAAATTTCCATTTTATAAATTTTTCGTTTATATAAAAAAATTTTTCAAAAAAAAAAAAATAGATACCAGATTTCTTTTTTTTTTTTTATAAAAATGATTCTAATTTATATAATGAAATACTATCAGTTTATTTTTATCATGTTTTCATAAAAAAAAGTATTTTCAAGCTTTCTGCTTAAATTTTCAATCTTTTTGTACATGTAAATATAAATGATTTACGAATAACTTTTTTAATGGTGATTTTTATTAATTCAAAAAAATTGAAAAAAATTTCTTACAAATTTACCGTTTCAATGTGAGAAAAAATAGTCGAACCAATAATAATTTCTAGAATAAATTAAAAATAAGTCTACGAATAAATAATTATTTTAATTAAAAAAATCATTTGAAATTGTAGTTTGATTCGTAAATTTATTGCATCTTATTCAATTAAATTTCGAAAGAAATTTTGAAGTATCTCGAACTTAAAAACAGAAGACTCCTTGTGATTTTCGAATTATTAATTGAAATTGTAAATTTTTCATTTGTATCTATTATCGACATTCTAAAATTCACATAATTCATCATTAAAATTTTGAAAATTTTTCTCTTCTGTGTAAGTTTTTTTAATAGATTTTCTGCAAGTTAAGTTAAATTAAGTCAAATTAAAGTGAACTTTCGATCTTTTTTATTGAAATCAAAAGGAATAAAATGGAAATAAAATAGAAAATGATATACCGATTTGAGAAGACTATAATAAATTCAATAATGTATCTTCAATATGAAAAAATTTTAAAAAAAAGATTTTTTTCAAAAATTATGTAATCTAGGGTGTATCAGGAATTTGAAAATCAATCCTTTTCAAAAGAAGTGAAAAGTTTACTTATTTTGATTTTTTAAGCCTGAAAAATCCATTCTTGTGATTAATGTACATCTATCTAATAAAAATATAAATTTTCGCTATTTTTTTTTTGATGTATTGATAAATAATATTTATCAAATAATACATTTAAATGTATGTGTACACTTGGTTGTTAAATTGTGTGATATATGTTCAATAGCTAACTTTCGATTTTAGTTTGTGGAATTTTTAATCAAAGCTTTTTTCTATATTTTAAGAAAAGTATTTATAAATGATATATTCTAATAATTGAAATCTCATTCAATTTTTTATTCTTCAAATTCTTTTCAAATAAATTGGAAACAGTATCAAAAATCTTATTTAAATACGAAACACGTGCTATCAAAAAAGTTTTTTTTAAATGTTGTCATAAATTTTTTCAAATTAATGCGCAGTTATCGAATAAAGATTCTAATTTCTTGAAATGCATCTTTTGCTTTTTCTTTATTAGAAATATTATTTTAAACATTTCAAAATAGCATTCATAAATATGGAATTCACATTCATAATTTTTAATTTTTTTGTTGATCGGCTCGAAAATATTATTCAATAATAATTGTATAAATCCACTGACAAATTTCTGCTTGTCCTTTAAATTTTTTTTTAGATTTTCGAAATCTTCGAACTATTTTATTTAGAAAAGACATATTGACAAAAAATAAACCAAAAACTGGTAATTTTATACCTTTGTAAAATCATGTTTATTAATATTTAAATTTTTCTAGTTTATTGTTCAATTTTAATTGATTAACCAAATTTCATTAAATTGAGATTTCAATAGTTTTATTAGGCGATCTTTTTCAAAAATAAGTTAATTTGTCATTGTTTTTTTAAAGAACAAGTTTGCCAACTAAATTTTCGTATTTGAAAATAAAATGCAGATATTGCAAAACAAATTTTGTTGATAAGGCCATTTTTTTTTATAAAGAAATTTTCAGCTTCAAAATAAATTAAAATATGAATTTTTACAAATTATTGATTTAAATGCAGATTATCTCTTTTTTTCTGAAAGTACAAATATTTTCACTTATTAGAATGCATTAAAAAATAAAATGTATTAAAATATTTAAACTATATTGATTAAATTTTACAAAAAAACTGGACAAAAACTAATTTATACAGTAAGTTGAATAAGTTTTTCTAGTATTTGATTTTTTTTTAAATTAATAAAAAATAAATTAAATCTCAAAAAAAAATTTATTTATATTGTTAGGAGAAGTGTAGTCACCAAAATTTTATCAATTCATCAAAATAAAATTGTTGAACGTACACAAAATGAGCACTTAATTCTAATTTATTAATAATAGCATATTAATACCAATTATTTGAAAAAATTAACATTTGGAACTAATAATCTGTTATTGATGACGTATTGACGAAAATAACTTTTCACCATTGAAAATCTTTTGAGATTACTCTGTACACGGCCAAATATGAAAAAAAGAGGAGACTTTCCATTGTTAAATTTTATTGTCGATTAATTCTAATTGAATTTTCGCCTTTAATTTCATCGAATCATTTAGTGTACTTTTTTCGCTCAATGAATCACAATTAATGCATGATCTTTAAAAATTATATTTCTTTCGAAAATACATCTATACTTAAATATTAAGAATACACTTGATAATTCATAATTTTTCTTAATAGTTAAAAATATTTGTCGGATAATAATAAAAAACTAATATGTTAAGCACACAATAACTTTATATGATTATGTAGATAAAATAAATAAAATGAAATTTTTTTCAATGCACCACTTATAAATCAAATTTACGTGGTGTGTCTGAACAAATGGAACAAAATTTGTTTTCCCTTGATCAATTTTGATCCAATGTTCAGAATTCATGAATAAAAGCAACTTAAAAAAAAAACAATTCCAAAGAATTAGAATTTAGTTAATAGGAGTGTGGCTTGCAAATGTCAAAGGAAATTAATAACTATTAACAGGGTATATTTGCACGATTTGAAAATGGTTTTTAGTCAATAAAAAATTAAACTGCAAAGAATTCAAAATTTTCAATTAGTACTTCACTGATCGAAAAGCAATGTATATTTTCAAGAAGAATGATCATCTCTAAAAAAAGATATTTGTTAATAAAATAGTAATCGACTTACACTAATGCACCAATAGAAATCAAATTCTTTGAATGATAACTAATTGCATATCCTAATAAAAATCTAGTTCTAAATAAACAACTGAAATTAGGCAGCTTTATAAAATTTGGAAAAGGAAGTCATAGAATTAAAATGTATTATAATCAAAATCTGATTGTAAGTCAATAGTTCGTAATTATTCTAAATCTTATAATAACAATACTTAGAATCATATTATCCATCAAAATATTTCAAAACTTTAATCTACTTAAGCATCAAGTTAATTTTTAATCTAAATTCATAGATTCAAATTTATAGATCTCCAAACGATTCCTTCAATTTAATATTTTGATTTTATTTTTTCATTAATTCTTGTGTTGAATTAATAAAAATTAATAAAGCAATTTCGTATTGCAAGTAAATTTATATTATTGATTCTAATCATTTTTGGTCTATATAAATTCTTTTTGTACGAATAAATCGATAAGTAACACTCATTTGAAGATTTATTCTAGTAAAAATAATCATAAATAAAAAATAAAGTATAGCATATAAATTAATTGTATGTGAAGCAAATACTTTAAAAAAAAATTTTGAATGATTAAAGATTTGGTCATGCCTATCTATATTATTCTAATACATGATTTGTCACCTCGAATGTTTTTAATCAAAATCTAAAGTTAAGAACTATAAGTATGTACAAAAAATTACCAAAATTTTAATTAATGTTCTAATTTTTTCGATTTTGAATTTTAGACGTTGTAATCGATGAAAGGGTTATTTATTAAAAAATTTTGATAGAAAATTATTTAATTTTTCATTTGCAATTTTATAATGTTTACAACATATGTTTTACACTTCTATTTGATGAATTTTCGAATCTAAAAAAATTAAGTGAAAATAGCATTTTTTATTGATAGAAGAAAGTTTATTACTTTTTAAAAGTCAATTGAATTCTAATCTCAGATATCTTTTAAATTAATTTCGATGTTTTTCACTTTTTTTTTTCAAATCAAATTGTATGTCTTCTATTAAATTTTTCTTTGTTTTTTAATGACTTGAAATCATTTTTTCGCTTTGTAATCTCGATCTCAAAAAAATAGATTTCGATATTTTTCAAAGATTTTATGATTGATATTTAATATTTTAAAAACACTTATTGGTATGTACTACTATTTATTACTTTTATTTATTACTTTTTTTGCGAAAATATATATGAAATTTAAAAAAATAATAAGTAAAATATAATTTATATTTTATAATACATAAAAAATATATTTTTACCAATGGAATTATTTTTTTTGAGATATCTTATAGATTTTTAGGATATTTCGGAATAAAAATTTTTAGATTATTCTTAATTTGAATCATTCGAATGTAAGCTAGAATCTTGTACAAAAAAATAGTAATTCGAAAATTTATTCTATTACTAATAATGATTTGAATTAAATTTTAATGATTTTTTTTTCTTAAAATTTTCAAAAATAAATAATATTTAAAATAATAAACAAAAATAAAATTCAGGAAAAATTTCTGAGATTGTATTTTTTTATCAGAAATTAGATGATTACATATTTAATGGGAAACTAAAATTAATATTTTTTTTTATAGTTCGTAAGATATTATCTTGTAGTTGTTTATTAGCTATCGATCAATTTATAATAAACAAAAATTTAATCAATTTTTTTAAAAAACGACCAATATGAATTAGACTGATATCTAATTTTGTTCGATTTTTAAGTACATCCAAAAAATATTTAATCAAATTTAATAATTAGTCAACGTCTTTTAATTTGAATATTTAACTTTTTTCGACAGAATGCGGATCTCTATTAGCCAAACGTAAAACAAAAAAAAATTAAACACTTATTTGCATTTAATAACGAAAATGATTTTATTCATTCTTTAAAATTATAACTCAACTAAATGCAAATTTCAAAACTATCGTTTTTTTTAGTTAAATATAATCAATTTGAAATATTTAAAACGATAACAGAATTAGAGGTAAAAATATAAATTTTCAACTTGATTTTGAATACCATTTGCAAATAGAATTCTTTCAAAAACCATAGATGAATTATATTGATTTTTTATCGAATCTAATTTGTCATTCACTATACATTGTAATTTTCTTCGAGTGTTCCATCATTTGAAAGCATTCAAATTATGATACAAAATTTGCTGTTTCTTATTTTTGATTAATATATTCTAAAATGGTAAATAAAAATTATTAGAAAGAACTATTGATACACACCTAGTATTGCCAAAGCATGAAGCAAAAAGTTCTGTTTGTTTTAAAATTTCTTCCAACTGCTATTTTATGAAAAAAAAATTTATTTTAATATAAAAAAATTCAGAAAAAAACATACAGGTTTTGATAAAAACATAAAATTTTTTTTTGTTTACATGTTTTTTTCTAATTTTAAATCGTCTGAATTTTGCTGAGTAACAATCATTTCTCATCAAAATTTTACAAAAACGGAATTTCGAAATTTTTTTTCAATTAGTCACCTGACTTAATTTTAGAATTGAATAGTGACTTGAAAATTAATAAATTTATTCAGTTTTCTGGGAAAACACATGAATTCGAGAAAAATTTTCGGAAAAATATCATATTACACAATACGTCAAATGATTGTATTTAAATTTTGTATCAAAACTTAAAACAATGCGCTAAACAATGTATATTCGCATTGTTTATTGTTGTTGATCTTCTAATCATTTTATAATATCAAGTAGAATTCCATTTCATTTTCAGAATAATGAACTTTTAAAATAAATCGTGTGTGTTAAATTATACCTTTAAACAAGACATTTATTTTCATTTTAAGTAATAGTGTACTTAATATTTGGCTTGTCATTTATTTTTTCATATTTTTCTTTATTTTCTTCATCTTTTGAGTATGTGTTTTCAATTCGCTAAAAATTAATTGTAAAACAAAACTTTTTGTTTTAAATCTTTATCACCTGGTATTTCTATCTTAAGAATAACTTTATTTTTTATTTATTTTTGATGATTTTCAACTCTTCTTTGTACCTAATAAGTTAGATATAATGCTTGCGCATAATATTTTATCTATTAACATATGTTTTAAGTCTTCTAAATTATATAATTATGTGATTTTGATTCTGTTTTTAATCTAGCAATGTCACCCTTCTTAGTGTCAATTTCGATAATAAATTATTCAAGTTTTAATTATAACAATATATTTTACAATTATAATTTATTATTATTGATGAGGTGAATATTCGTTTTATTATGAATTTTAATAATTATGTATTTTTGAAATTTTGACTACCCATGTGACATTTAAAAATTTTATTTATGAATTAAATTGTAAGATGTTTCTCTAGCAATCTAAATTCTTAAGTAAGAAGTGCATAATTTCAAAATGATCAAAAAGAATATTTTATTTATTTTTTTGCTAGAACTTTTCAATTTTTAAAAATTCAAATACTAGATATGTTTCTAAATAATAAGAACGTCAAAAGAAAATATAATTTGATATATATTCTTATTTCAAGATTAAAAAATACCTATTTATTTTATATTTATCGCTTAATTAAATGAAATATTTTATTTAGAATCCTCAGAACGGAAATTTAATTTTAGGAGATTGATATTCGTTCATTTTTATTATTCAACTTACTTGATTGTTTTTATATTTAAAATTCTATATTTTATTCATTCTTTTAATTAAAATCTTTTCTTCTTTTTTTGGTTTAGATAGTTTTCGCTGTTCAAAGTCAATTCTTAAAGATCAAAATGTGGAAACATTTCTATTTAACTCTTTTATCTATTCTACTAGGTTTGTGATTTCTTCGTTACTAAAAAATCTTTTTTTTTTTTTACATGATCATTATCGATAAATGTAAAATTATTTTTTTTTTTTTGTTGTTAATTTTAATAATTTTCTAAATCCATTCTTAGTTTAGTTAAATATTAATTCTTTTGTGAAAAAATTTTTTAAAATACACTTTAAGGATCTCTTATAAGTATTTTCGCACCATAATTTTCGAAAAGCATGTGATATTTACACTGATACGTATGCTAATTCATATGATTTTTTTGTTCACCAAATCCTATCTATTATAGACAGTTTAATATATAGAAAAGTCTTTCCATCAATTGGACATTCAGACTCGTGTTCAATGCTAAAATAATTTTTTTACATCATTTTATGGAAATTGAAAACACTTTCGAGTATCTATGAAACATGTTTTATAGAACTATTTTATTATTTTTTAAGAATCAGAACCTTCGCACGCATATGATACATATATATAATTATTTTCAAATTTATATATTATTTTGTGTAGTTGACTTTTCAAATCGGTATTAATATTACTAGGAAAAAATTTATAAGAAAATCATTGTGCTTAAAGTTTCAATTGGCCTTTATTAACCAATCAAGTTTAAAAATTAAATGTTCTTGATTATTCGATGAATCGAATGCAAAATTAACAAGATTCAAAATATATTATTTGGAAAAGATGAGAAATTAACATGCAATAAATTTTACACCGAATCTTTTGAAAATAAAATTATTAACATATTTTCTTTCTATATATAAATATATATTTTATTCATTTGAATATAAATTAAATTTCAATTATTGTTTTTTTTTCTATTAATTGACATTCAGAATTCAGAATGAAATCAAAATTGAATTGTATTAACTTCATTAAACTAAATTTGAATTTATATATTTTTTCAGTTGAGGCCAAGTGCCCTGAAAAATGGGCTCATTTTCTAACAGGTGAACAACAAAGATGCATAAAGTATTTCGATCATCCAGTTAACTTCTCTGAGGCGCAGTACATCTGTAATGAAATATATTTCGGTGATCTAATTACAATCAATTCGTTGGAGGAACAAAAATTTTTAATCCAATATTTGCACAATGAAATTGGATTCAAAAGATCTCCAGTTAGTTGGCTTGGTGGTCGCATTCTAAGGTTCGCATCAAATAAAAAATAAAATATAAAATGATATAATTTTTTGCCTCTAGTTTTCAAGATAAACAATTGAATGGAAATATTCCTTTAAAATGGATTGATGGGTCCGAAGCAAAATTCGATAATTTTGGGGAAGATTTTGAAACTAGCTGTAAGTTTTTTTAATTTTGAAATTAATGAATTGCCATACAGTGTATAAATCACATAAAAGTTTGATTTGTGATAGTTAAAAATCGACCATTTCAAATTCTTTGTGTTCGCTTTTTTATACTTGTTTATTGCACCAAAATTAGATATATTAATATAAAAAAGTAATATGATTTTATATTTTCGAGTTAGCGCAAGAAAAATGTACGAAAATTTTGTCACTTGTAGCCAAAGGAAAACAATCAACCGGCCTGTGGACAGCAGATAATTGTTCGTTAAGGGACTCGGGTTTTGTATGCCAAGTACCATATATTGAAGATCGAGGACGTTCTGATTCTTCCAAAGGTCACATAATGGATAATAGCAAAAATCAATTGATAATAAAACAATTGATTGACCAATTCAGCTTAATAAAAGAACTTTGTGAAAATCAGATTAAGTTAATTGAAAAGTTGTCTAATAATTTTCAATTAGCCATACAGAGTCTTTCGAACCGAATCAACAATGACGAATTTTAATTTTTTAAATCACATTTCTTTTATTTTATTAAATCTACAATAAAATTTAATTATTTATTTAAAATTAATTTATTTCCAGTTTTTAGAATGTTTTTAAAATTTTTTTTGAAATTTAACCACGGTTCGAGTAAATTTTTTGATAATTTATGCATTAATTTTTTAATTTAATATATTTTTGTAAATAAATTATTATATAAATTATATCTTTCATTGTTTATTCGATTTCCTCAATAAAAAAAACTGAAAATAAGAAAATAATATATATTTTTTGCTTTCAAATAAATATTTTTATTTATTAAGTAGAAGATAAATTGAAAAGTACAAATTTCCAGATCGTTCAGTTTTCATAAAAAAAAAAATTCAACAGGTTTAATAAGCGACTCAAGAAAATTATTCATCTGAGAATATGCTTATAATTACTTGTCATAAAACTTTAAATTTTTTATTATCATTAACTATACATGAGAAATAATTTTACATTTATGAAAAGTAAAAATTTTTGTGTCGATTCGAAACAGGGAAAATTTTGAAAAGAAGACTAATAAACTCATTTCGAGTTATAGTATTATTATAAAAGCGGATGCTGATTCTGAGAATTTGATTAAATATGATAATGGAAACAAGATTTTTATTTGATAAAATAACTGATCCTCAAACATTCTCAAAAGATAAGAAAAAACTAAAAATGATTATAATTAATAAAGCCAATAAATTGTCTTTTAGGGTAAGCAAAAAAATATTATTTTTTTTATAATAGAAGACGCAATAGATTTCTATATAAAAAAAATTGATTTGCTACTAAAAAATAAATAAAGCGACAATTTTTTATCTAAATATAGAAGATAATAGCAGATCAAGTGGTCTAAAAATTGATTAAAAAAATTATTGAAGAATTTATATTAAAATGAAAATTTTAATAATACAACGAAAAATAGATTCATGTTTAATGAAATTAAAATATAAAAAAAAAATTGTCCAGATTTAAAAATAAAAAAAGTAGTTTTGACAATGAAAGGAAAAAATACTTGAAAGCAGGTTTTTGATTTTTCTATTACTTGTTGACCCGATTGGACATAATTGTTTAAGTCAAAATTAAAATCAATTTTACAATAATTCTAAACAATACTTTTATCATATTTGTGAGACTGGTAAAATTTATATTTGGAAGTGCATTGGAGATT
>BLXL01004628.1:0-18215 GCA_023170135.1 Acarapis woodi | reverse complement strand
ATATATTTTTTTTTATTTTTAAATTGAAGAATTCTTTCGAAAGAAAAATGGTTGTAAAGAGATGAAAAAAATTCTTTTAGCGATAATTTATTTTTTTATCAATAGGTTTTTGTTTAGGTCACAGATTTTTACTTAATATATTAGTGAATCATCAATATAATGATTAGCTCCGATTATTCAAATTGAGAAAAAAAGAAATCAATTGATAGTTAAATTTATGCAAAATTTATAGGCAGACTGATGTAGCTGTATGCAAAAATTTAACACATTTAATATACAAAGCGTTTCATAGAAAAATGTCATTAAATGCTATTTTATTACAAATTATGAATCAGACCTAGCAACATATATATATTTCAAACTTACTTGGATGGAGCTGTCGACTCGAGTAGTAATTTCGTTGTATTGGGTCATCTTGAGCTGTTTTTTTAGAATAAGAAAAAATTTTTTAGTTTTTTTCATAAAATTATTTGAAATTTTCAAATTTTAAAGCACATAATAGTTGAAAATAATAGTACAAAAAGAACCATTCCTTTATAAAATAATTTAGGGAAAAAACGTCTGCACAGAGGCCAATTTTAGACTTTTTGACCAGATGTTCTAAAGAAAAGAACATTTAAGACTGTTTATGATCGCAATATGCTTGAATTATAGTGTGCATTTTGAATAGTCTTTTTTGAGATGATGTATTTGAATACATTTAAAAATAACAGACTTATTAGCTGACACATTATTAGTCAAGTATCTATTTAAATTTTCAAATAACTAATAAAAGCTTTGGTTTATATTGCTTGAACGAAGACTTCTTAGAAATAATCAAGACATTTTTTCCTCAAATATTAAACTTGAAGTTTTCTCAAAATTCAAATGCTCCCAACCATTCTATGAAATATAAAAATTGGTGGCATATGAGGTAAAATATAAGCAAAAGATTAGTAGAAGACATTAGCATAAGGTCTTATCATGTATCCCAAACTAATATTATATATCACATATCAAGTTAAAATTCAAGAATATTTCTAATGAGATGATTAGTGTTTTATTAAATCTAAATAAAGTTTAATTTTTTTAGTTTCGAGTAATATAACCTAAAAAAAATTCGAAAAAATTATATTTCAACTTGAATTTTCGCACATATTTTTTTATCAACTTTATTCGTCTCGAATATTCGAAAATGACTCAGAATCATATTAAATTTTTTTAAAAATAATTTTTTTCGAAAATCGAGATTACAAATCGTATATTCTAAATTATCAAAATTAAGTATTAAAATTCAATACCAACGTATAAAAAATGAATAAAATTTACCGTAAATTATGAGAAATCAAAATTTCGGTAACCTTTAATGTAAATCATTTTTTGTAATCAAAAATATTTTTTAAGTTCTGATATTTTATTACTATTAATTGTTTCTCAATCAATATCTAGTCTGGTTTTTAATATTTGATATCTATGAACCTTTAAATTAAATTTTATTTGATTGAATTCACAAAACTAAATTTTCTGTATTAGATTTTTTCGATCTTCAAATTTTTAATTGGTACATGGAAATACACGTATTAAAATAAATAAAAATTAATTTGTGCTTAATATTTGCTTTTGAAATCACAATGAATATCAAATCCATTAAAATGAACGCAATCGAAAATTCAAATTGGAAATTTAATGCTATGTATATATGAATCTTTTAAAAAAAAACAAATTACTAATTACAAATTTTTAAAAATAAATGTATAAATTATATAAATAAGACAATGGTGGGTCTCTATACAAAATCATTATTCTCTATATGACGGCGACATAATCAAAAGAATACCATGCTATTAAAATGACCCTGCATAAGCTAAAAATTTAACTAAAACACTCTGAACTTATTCTTAAAAATCCATTTCCAGATCAAGAAAAAATTTTTATATTGCGTGGGCAATCATCTTGCTTTCCAAGTTTTTCTAATGAATAAATAATTTTATTATATATAAACTTTGCAAAATAGATGAAACTCAATCGAATATTCTTGGAACACCTTTTAAGGTAGTTTTTTACTTTTTTTGTAAATTTGATTGTTTTTTTTTTCCATAATACTGTTTAATGACATTTTCTTGGATTTTTACCCGATTTTCGATCTATGTTTGGAATATTAAAAATCATTTTCTTTAATTCACAATTTCAGATATGGTTTCATCTAAATTCATACGTAAAAACATTGAATTTATGAATTTTGTAAGACTTTTAATGCATATTTTTATTTTGCTTTTCATGCAATGTCACAAAAATAAATTCTATTCTTATTCACTTATATTAAATAACATTGATTTAATTGAAATTTTAACCCAATTGAGTAATTGATCTAAATTATTTTTCGATTAATTACAATAAAGAACATAGATCAAATCTTAATTATAAAATTATTTGAAAATATCTTAAGCACTCAATATTTTAATTTCAAAAATTATTGAATTTTATTATTCACTTTTGTAAATGTAAAGATAAAAAAAATATAATGATAATAATAATTCGCGTGAAATTATTTAGAGAATATTAAATTATTTCCATAAAAATTTTACACAAGAACAAATTTTATTGAAATTTTAACAAACTTACAATAAACACCGGAAAATAAGGAAACGACCAAGAGAAGTGTCACAATTGATCGAGAAGACAAACGCATTTGACTGATTTTAAATCGATTTTTATTCATTACTTCGATTTAAAAATTAATTGAAACATTAATTCACTCGATTTGATTAATAATTTTATACATTAAAATTTTTTTAAAAGAAATTGTAATTTGATAACTTGTATCAAAAAAAAAAAAAATAATAAAGAATAGATAATTTTATTTTGAAATAGACACACTATAAAACATAGAATTCAAATTAAAAATAAATAAATAATTTATTGATAGAAACGATAATCTATGAATAAATGTAAATTTTTTGAAATAATTAGATTTGAGAACTGTGTTATATTTTTGATCGATTTTAGGTATTTATATCTATATAAGTATAATAATAATTAACGGAGAAAAGTTTGGAAGGAATATCAAATATATAATTAATTTGATATACTTTTACTAAATCCTTTGAGCTCCTATAGATTAAGGCATATAAATTTTAAAATTGAAACTCGGATCATTTGATTCACAAAAAGCACTTTTTTTTTTTATTTAAATAAGTTATAGAATAAATGAAAAAATTCTGTGTCCATTTGGAAAACATATGAATGCAAACTCAAGTTAAAAACTCAATAGTGAAATAAGTTCTTAAAAAATCTTTTAGAACTTGAAGTCCGCTAAGTAACATCCCAAATTAAAAAAAAAAACCATGGATAAGTAATTTTTGGCGAACATATTTAAAAGGTATATACTATTTTTTGTAAATTGAATCTCACTATACATAACTAAGTTCAGACACTCCGCACACTTGAGCTTGTTTTATCCGCCTACATGATCATTCGCAATGTATAATAAATTTTGCTTTATTGACTAGCAAACGACAAGTGTCTATTTATCTATAAATTTTTTAACATTGAAAATTTACCAATATTTGATAAATAAATTGTAGATCAAAATTTGCTACCGAAGAATTTGTGAACAAAATAGCCTAAGTCAATTTTTGTTCCGTAATCAATTTATTGAAAGGCATAAGAAATTTTTTTTTAAAATATTAATAAAAAATTCATTGTTTGTTCTATCAAATTTGGAAATTCAAAAGTTATAATGAATAGTATCAATAATTCCAAGAAATTTTATTCAAATTTTGAATTGAATGAATAAAGAACGTAAAAAAATTAAATTTAATAGAAAAAATAAAACAAAAAAACTTTTTCGTCAAAATCGGCTGAAAGAATTAGCGATTATCAATTATTTTTTAAAAGTCTGTTTTTCAGCGGCTTGAAATTTTGCATGATTACAAACATGCAATGTTTTTTCTGATATAAGCGTGTGGTAATTATAATGATTTAAATTAGTAACTCAAAAGAAATTTATTTTTTGATTGTATAAAAAAAGAACTGATGAAAAATTAAAAATGGTAACTATATTATTTCTTATCATAAATAAATACTAATCATAAATTTTGTCTTACTATCAATAAATTAATTCGAATTTTTTTTAAATAAAAAATTTAATTGCATATAAAATATCAATATTGTATTGATACAAAATTAATGAATATTTAGCGACCAATATCGTTACACGGCCATGAAAGAGCCATTACGCAAATAAAATATAACCGAGATGGTGACATTCTTCTTTCTGCTGCTAAAGATGCATCTCCCAATGTATGGTACAGTTCGAATGGTGAAAGATTAGGTTCACTTGATGGACATGGTGGTGTGGTGTGGACAATCGACTGTTCATGGGATTCATCAAAAGTAGTAACAGGTTCCGGTGACAACACATTGAGATTATGGTATATTTATTGTGATCAAAAGATATGCCTAACAATAAGAACATTAAAATGACTTAATATTTTTAAATTTGAAATTAATATTAGGGATCTTGAGACTGGAACAGAATTAAATAAGCTAGATACAAGAACATCGGTACGTATGGCGAATTTTGCTTATTCTGGAAAGATGCTTTTTTATACAACTGATGAAGCAATGAGATTACCAGCTTCTTTGCAAGTAATTGATTTAAATGATGGTTCTAGCTTTGAACCTGATTCTAGCGGTATAATATCAATTGATGAATTTGATCGGCATAATAAACCCACTGCAGGGCTATGGGGTCCACTTGACGAATCCATCATAACAGGTCATGAAACTGGTCAATTATGTAAATGGGATTTCAGAAACACTAAAGTAAAACTATTAGATGTACAAAAGCACAAAGGACAAATCAATGATCTTCAATATAACGTTGATCAAACTATGTTTATCACAGCCAGCAAAGACACGACATCTAAATTATTCGATAGTGAAACATTCGATCATCTTAAAACTTATCAAACAGACCGACCAGTCAATTCAGCAGCAATTTCACCAATCAGAGATCATGTTGCACTAGGAGGTGGTCAAGAAGCAATGGAAGTTACAACTACATCTACAAGGGCTGGCAAATTTGAGGCACGTTTTTATCATCTAATATTTGAAGAAGAATTTGCACGTGTAAAAGGACATTTTGGTCCAATTAATACAATAGCTTTTCATCCATTTGGCCTAAGCTATTCATCAGGCGGAGAAGATGGTTATGTGAGAATACACAATTTCGAGAATGATTATCTTCAATACAATTTTGAGTATTAAATATTTTTGTTTAGTTATTAAAATTGAATTCAATTTTTCAATATAACTTCTATTTCTAAACACATCTATTAATTTAAAAAAAATAAAATAAATATTTTTTGTTATTATTTAAATAGACCTGTCAATCATTTCGGCAAATTTTTTAACTCTTTCTTACATTCCAAGTGAGAAACACATTTCAAAACAAAAATAGTGCAAATCTGTATTATTTTGAATTCACATACATTTGCAATTGGCTTGGTAATCAAGTAATTAAGACCATAAAATTATTTTAACGGTTACAGTATTTTTAATAATTATATTCTTTCTAGAATATAAAAATCATTAATATCATTTCTTTTTATTAATAAAAGTAAAAATCGTGTGCTCAACAATTAGTACATTCTTAAAATTTAAAAATAAAAAACAAAAATTACAACTTGCAATCATCATAAAATTAATTTTTAAGAATGAAAATCATTCAATTGAACAAAACTCAAATTCAAAAAAAAATTGAGCTTAATAAATTTTTTGAATCACAGATCATTTTCAACAAAGATATTAATTAGTTAATTAAGTTAGACTAGAAGTTCAAAACAATCTAAATATCTGGGTTATCAAAAAAATTCATTGAATTTGTACCGATCAAAAAGCTCAACAGTTTATCAATTATATGTGTCGAGATCCTTATCAATTAATTTTTGAAACATACTAATTTAAATTTTACCACAGAAAGAAAAATAAAATTATTTTATAAATATATTTTTCTACTATTTTTTAATTCGAATAAAATTTCTTTTTTAAATTCATTTTTTCTCGATACGCTGCTCAGGTTGATAATGTGTCGGGCTAACAGTTGGCTGTGAAAAATAGGCTGCTGACGAACGATTCCCTAAACGTGATAATCTGGGCTCCAAAAACAAACTAGAAATATTAAATTGAAATAAATTCATTAAAATTGATTGGTTTTAATTAGTCGTAATTATAATAAAATTATCATATAAACTCACCTCAATTGATACATGTCATCGTCACTCAAATGTTTAGATGTATCTAACAAATAATTGACTACCTTTTGATTCATTTCTATTTTGTAGACTGAGTTTTGTTGTGATTTGATTTCTCGAACCACATGCGCTATCTAAAAAAAAATAAGTAATCACTTAATAACTTAATTTATGTCCGCTAAAAAAATCAATTACCATTCTCATCTTAGAAAAATTCAGCAATCCATCTTCCGTGAAATTAGGTGTGCCTTCTTCAATGAAACTTAGATCGGCCAAATACATTCCTTGGAATTACAAAGAAATATTAGAGTGAAATAGAAAAAAATAAAAATCTTTGTACAATTTTTATTCACGATTGAAAAAAAAAATGTACAAAAAAATGATTGCAAAAATTATAGAACCAACCTAAGTATGGAATACAAGGAGGATCACACCTGTGTAGAGCATCTCTCATACATCGAAATCTTCCATCAGTGTTTGTTAAATTTTGAAGTTTTTCGATTATGTGCTTTTGCTTTAAAAGATTTAGGAAATTGAAAAAAAACGAAAATTAGATGTATATTTTTAAAATTATATTATTTTCGATGTTCAATTATCTAAAATAGTAAATTTTAACAAAATTTTCTATATTCTATATTCTATTTTTTTTTGACAATGATTTAATTTCATGTTTTAAAATTTAATGTTATTCTCAAGAAAGAAAATAGATTTAAAACTGAGATATTTTTGGAATTAAATTTTTAGATTTCGATAATTTTTGGAATGAATAAAAAACTTACTGATTTAGTTAATTTTTCCCAAGTTCGCTTAAGTCGAAACACACTCGAATTCGTAAAAGCTGATGTAATCTGCAAAACACCATTAAAGTTATGAAGGCAGCGGCATATGTCGGCGACATTTGTCCATTTTTCAATTACTGCAACGCGTTTGGATAGATCATTAGCTAAAATAATCTCAGATGCTACTAATCTGCTCATCTCATTAAATCTTTTAGTCATCATAAGAATATGAGGCGATTTTATATTCTTTTCATTTTTCATCCAACCTTGACATAAAAATTCTGAACTATGAATAGCTATAAAAATTTTATGATCAAGATAAGTCATATTTTCAGCAATCTCTAGAGCAGTGAGAGTTTCAATTGTTTCCTTACTAGGCTCGCTAGGTGGTGTAAGTAAAATATTAAGATCAACTTTTTTTACCGATGGTAGGCCACCAATTCCCAGCTGACTATCTTCTTTTGAAATCATTTGCAATAATTGACGGGCAACTTTATGTTCACCAGGTAAAAGATTTTGATTTCGCACTAATTCCTCTAAAAATTCATTTGTCATTCGCATTAATTTTTCGTCTCTTTCAAAATCTTGAAAATGTTTAGAAACCCAATGTCTAAGAACATTAAGTACACGCATGGTTGCAGCTGTATTGATAACAGAGTCTCTTTTAGTATTTATTCTGTTTTGTGCATACATATTCACATTTGGATTTAAAATCGTTTGATCTGGATTTAAAGTACTTTGTTGAATTGCTTGTAATATCTTACTTTCATTAGATACAATTGACGGTAGACGTGAATTAGATCTTGATGTTGTATTTGAGCTACAAGCATTTATCAATGCGTTTAAATTTTGATAATTACTTCCACTTATGTTCAGATTACTTAAAAGATTAGCTACTCCTTGTAAAGGTTCGACTGGATTACCTATTTATATGAAGAAAACAAATAATTTAAAAGCAAAAGAAATTTTTGGTTATAATCTAGTGTGTTAACACTTACTTGATGCGGCGGTTGCTACGACAAGTTAATTATATCCCGAAAATTAATTATTGAAAATTATAATTTTTCAATTGATATTCTCATGAAATGAATAAAAGTTACTCACCTGCGGCAAAAGCTGATGCCGCGCTAGCTGAAGAACTTCTTCTTGTACTGTTTCGACTGCTTGTAACAACAACGCCTGCTTTTGAACACATCATTTGTTGCGTTTCCGACATTTGAAAACTAGATCTCGGTGTAGTATATGCTGAGAAATCTGCTTGGAATGATGACCTTGGTGTTGTGTTTATTGAATCTAAGATGTTATACTTTTCATTAGCCACAGTTTTTCCACTTTTAATACGCAGATAATGGGTAGATGTGCCTGATATTGTTGACGCTGTACTTAGTTTGTGGTGTGGTTGATATCCTGTATTAGTTGATTGTTGGTTTTGATTGCAAAGATAATGTTGTAATTGATATTGTTGAGGCGTTTGTTTTGATGCACTTATTCGAGAATTATTTGCTATTGATGTCTGATTAGATTGAAAAGTTCTTGTTATTTGATCATTAAAAGTTACCATCGGTTGTGGTTTAGAAAGATCATCGTTTTTGTTTTCAAAGTTCTCTTTTGTTTCGATTATTTTTTTTTGTTCTTGTTTTTCATAATGTTTATCATTTCTATCGTAATCAGTCTTTTCAAGAACTACAGGTGCAATTTTATTTAATGGACTTGCTACCAAAGTTGCGGAACTACCAGTTGAACTAAGCAATGTAGGTGAATTCGGAGAACTTTTAGTACAAACCAATGATTTTGATTTATCCGATAAATGTAAACATTCTGCTCCTAAATAATTATTATTATCCAACTGATCACTTTGAATTCTAAAATCAATCAATTGTTCATTTGAAATATCTTTTGATTGCAAATTATTTAGATTTTCTCCTAGATCTTCATTATCTTTTTCTAAAAAAAAACTTTCGTGTTCGCTTGTATCCGAAAGTGATTTTTCAAAATTCGAACCTATGTTAAGTTTAATTTTTTGTTCTTCACCAGAATCCGTTTCTATAATTTCATCTTCTTTGCCACTCGAATCGAACGAACTATCCGCCACATCATTGTCCTCATCATCAGTTGATTCTTGACTAATTTGTTTATCTAAATCATTTAAATCATTCTTGCCATTGCGAACAAGGCTGTTCAGTCTGTTCTTTATTTTATGACGCTTATTACGCGAACATTGCTTCAAGCTATAAGCTGCATTGACTGGCGATGGTGGAGGAGGTAAGACGAGTTCGTTTGAATCTAATGATACTGACTCAAGAAAATTTGTTTCTAAAGGTAGATGTAAATATGCACTTGTTTTATTTTCATTAATTACTTTTTCATTAATTTGCACTTGTTTTTCTAATGTTATTGTTTTATTATTTGAATTAAATCCATCTTCAGATAAAGATTGATTCACTATATCATTTTTTTTTTCTTCCGTTTTAATATTTGTATTAAACGTATTTTCAGGTTGTCGCTGATTCATAATCTCATCTTTTTGATCAATAGCAGATTTATTGTTTGATTGATCTTTATTTTCTTCCTTAACACATTTGAGCTGACGTTCTTTTGCTTGTGTTTCAGTTTTTCTGTGACTAAGACGCCAATGCTGATTGCTCCGATTAAGAAGCATCTGTTGCTGTTGTTGCAGAACTTGTAATTGTTGAGCTGAAATTTGACCGTTTATATCGGATCCTACTGAAATTAATGATTCTCGGTGTTTTGGATTTATTAATTGTTGATTCGTAAGATTTTGGGCTATTGAGTTACCTAGCCGAATTTTGAACATTTGGCAAAAATTAATTAATTAGTTAAATAAATAGAGAATAAAATTGCGTACTTCTTTCTGTTTGATTCGTTTGCTCGGATAAAATGGATGTAGAAGAAACGCGTCTGAATTCTCTGTATTCATCATCCAATTGGGCGATTTCACTATTATCGTAACCATTTCTATTCTCATCCACTGAACTTGAACTTGAACCATTTAGTGCTGTAGAATCAGGATTATAATGAACTTTTTTAAGAGCTTCTAGTACTGTTACACCATCTGTAAATACTGTATATGTCAATAAGAACGTATTTAGAAAATCGATGGACAAAAATCTAAGATCTGTTAAACGTTCAAATAATCGTTCAGGACTTGCATATCGAATCTGTGGTAGCTTACAAGAATTAAGTGTTCGACTAAATCTAATATCAACATCATCCTTATATAATCTAGGGTCGTTTCTAGAAAATCATTTTTTTTTTAATTAATTTGTAAATGTTAAAATTAAAAAAAATACCTGATAGATTGTGGCATAGTTATTGACGATGAATCGGTTAATGTATTTTGAAAAAGATCATTGAAATGTACATTATCAATACACTTTTTATTATCATTCACAATTGAAGCAATATTTTTGTTTGATTGTTGTATTGATTGTGTTCCAAACAATTTGTCAGTTTTAACAACAAGTGAGTCGTTTTTTTTGGAATCCGTTTTTGCATTTTCATTAGAAAGATGTTTATTATTAGGATTTGATGATTTGAAATTAAGAAAAGATTGTGGAATTTGGGTTTGTTGAGGACATGATTTAGAATTCGATTGAGTAAATGGAGCCATAATAGTGTTTAAGAGATTATTATCCATTTATGATTAAGTTTGATTAATTTAGTATTTGTAGATAAATTTGGAAAAATAATCAGTCGATATTATTCAGTTCAAATAAAAGATAACAAATTTTCGATTTTGTTGGATTTGAAGAAAAAATAAAAAAATTATTCATCAGATTTAACAAATTTAAATTTAATTTTTTTAAAAGAAATATTTGCAAATTAACTATAAATATCATATAAAAAATGCTTAAATTTAAAACAAGTCGGCATTTATAAACTATATAGCAAACAAAATCGGAAGTATAAATAAATTTAGCAGATTTTTTTTAAAGATCATTTGATTGATTGTAGGATAAAGATTATCTAAAAGAATTGCATTTAAAAAATATGATAAATATTTGTGTAAAATTTAGGTCAATATGTTAACAAAGAAAATGATTAACTATTGTAATAAAACTATGTGAATTTTTGCTCCTGAAATTTAAAAAAAATTACAAATCTTAGAAATCAATCTTATGTTAATTTATAAAACAATTTAGTTTATTTTTAAAAATTTTAAAGCTACAGTAAGAAATAAAAAATTTTTGAAATATGAAAAATCAATGGACTTTTGGAATAATAATCGAAAAAAAGTTTAATCGAATAAAAAATATATAATGCATTTAATATGCAACGAATTAGAATAATTAATTCACAAAGCACATGAATTGAAACTGATACAGTTAGCTAATTAACACAAAAAGATAAAAATTTTTGTTTTTGGATTTTGTCAAAGTAATTTTCGTATCAAATTACATATGAAATAAGATTATCAAAAAAATGGTAATAATCAAAAAATTAAGATTACAGAATGAATTTCATTATTTTTTTACGATTGCAAAACATTGACTGTCGAATAATTTGTACTTCAATCATTTTAGCATCCTGAATACTTCAATCTATTGTCAAATATAAAAACAAGGGAATAATCAGCGAAAAGAATATACTTGAAATACGTGCGCAAAACATTCAAAAATACAATATTAATTGCTATTT
This sequence comes from Acarapis woodi, assembly GCA_023170135.1. NCBI lineage: Eukaryota > Metazoa > Arthropoda > Arachnida > Trombidiformes > Tarsonemidae > Acarapis > Acarapis woodi. The sequence continues at coordinate 6,541 of BLXL01004628.1, read as the reverse complement.
GAACTGTATTGATACTTTTTCTAGGCACATACGCATGCCATCCAATCAGAAATTTATCATATAGTCTCCTCATAAATTCGTTTTTTTTTTTGTGTCGGAAACGGCCAATACAGCTGCGTCAAATTTTTGAGACGAATTCTCGTGCATTTTTTAGTTTTTTTTTTCATAATTTTTTTTATGTTTCTAATAACATGATATACATTATTTATTGTTGAAATGTTATGAATAAAATTTGATTTTATTCCTCTTCTGAAAAAAACACTACAAAATAAAATTAAATTAACAAATGAACAGAGAATTTTTTGTATCAGTAATACCAAACAGATTATTTTAAAAAAAACAATCAATTTGATTAAATTCCTTGTTAGCAAATCTCAGATTATTGATTTTCCAGTTTATCCCAATCAAAATTTTTTTAAAATACTTCCGTCGATAAGTTTTATAAATCTAATCGAAAATTAAAAAAAAAAATAATTTCATATGCTTTCTTATCAATTTCATCAAATTTTAATGCTGTTTCTTTTTTGTTGATTTTAGTTAGCATATTTTTTTCAAAAATTTAAAGAGATTTCTCATTATAATAAACTTGTATTGAAAAGTGAAATTCAGATTTTTTTTAAATAGATTTGTGTCGGTTAAAAAAAAATTTATGCATGTTTTAAAAAGCTTTTGATAATTTCAAAAATTTAATAACAAAGCAAATACCAGTAGTAGTTACAGGATATAATGAATTCGATACTGCTAGCTTGATTGATATAAGAATTACAGTTTTGTACTTTTGTTTTGTCTTTGATATGATATTTTTCGCTAAAAAGACATCTAATGAATATAATAATTTTGAAGCATACTTTTTCCAAATTGAAAAAAAATCTGGAAATAATAAAATTATGTATTACAACAATATGTACCTCATATGAGATCGTTTTACGAAATAATAGGTTTTGGAGAGATCTTGTTAATTAATTTGGCTAAAACCATAGCGGTTAAATTATAAAAAATTTTAATTTTTAAATTTTGCAATTTTTTACTCATTTTTATAAACAGCATCTAATTAATTTTGTATAAAATTAAATATGATAAAAAATGCAAAGATTTAGAAAATTTTTTTTGTTGGTCAAAATAATAATGATTTAGGAAATTTCAATATACTTTTTAATACATTTCAAAAAAATAAATCCAATTTCCTGATCTTGTTTTCGAGCTTCAAACTTGAAAAAAAAATATTTGATTACTTTTTTTCAATTGAAAGACTTTAATATTTTGATTTTTTAAATTTTGTTAACGGCTAAAGATTTCATTATATTTCTGACTAGCAAATGAAATTATAATATTATAATACAATAATACCATTTAAGTATTAATTTTTCAATTTTCAATCACTAGAATATTATTTGTTTTTTATTTGAATTTTGTGACTGAAATAAAATAATTTTCCGAAAATAAATATTTATGTGGCGCGAAAAAAAAAATATCCCGATTGGAGACGATTTAAATTTATTTAGAATAAATTTTCAATTTTTTTTGTTAGCGAACAAAAAACTAACAAATTTGAGTTTAAAATATAGTAACTACAATCTATTTATTGAAAACAGAGTTTCTGATTATTATCAGAAATTTTTGTATTTTATTGCAATCTTATTGATTTCATCAAATATTAAAAGACTAAATTAATTAAATTTTTTGAATCAGTTTATAAATTAATAAATTAAATTATTATTCTCAAGCTATAATTTTATGAATATCTGAATATTTGATATAAAATAAAAATTAAAGTGCAAATTTTGACATTTGTATCGAAATGGATTTCGGGTTTATGAATCTATTATACACTTTGCGACCAGAACCTGAATTTACGTCAGAAATTTCTAGGCATTTCAAATAAAAAAAAAATTCGAGTCAAATGTGTGTTATTGTGCTAAATTCTTAAAACTTCTATAGCTACAAAATATACATTGCTTACAATATAAAATAGTTTACTTTGTAAAGACTTGAATTTTGAGATTTGTATTTCCAAACATTATGTATGATACTCATATTTTTCTAATAATTACCATGCAAATTTTCATAAATATTATAATCAAAGAATTTTGGAGACAGCAACGAAAATTTTTTGTTTCAAAAATTATCAAGCATTTTTAAATTATATTTATTTATTATCTAAAAATTTTTTTGTTTTGTTAACAATAATTTGCTAACACTTTTAAATTGTAAGCCGTTTATTTTTATAGTCATATAGTCAAACTAATAAGTAACATGAAGTAAGAATAGTTAATTATTTTATCTAAACACTTTAAATTATATACTCTGGTGAAAAATTTGAATTTTTCATAAAGATTTATAAAGTGCATGCTTTTTTTTATATACATACAATAGATGTAAGAAAAGCTAATTGTAAATTATAATTAATAAATTCATTTGCTACATCGCAAATTTAAACAGATGCAATATTTAAAAAACAATAAATTCTTTAGCAATTTTGGTATTGAATATTTTGTTTGCCTTGATAAAAAAAAATACTTTTTTTCGATTTTCCATAAAAAAAAAATGTTAGATGACCACATCTAATGAAAACTATAATAAGTGAGTCAAGGTTATGAAACGCATATTTTTTCAAATAAATCCAGACACTTCCCAACTTTGTTTCGCAATTTTATGCTAGAAGCATTCGACCTCTTTTTTCACCGTTAGACTACAGTCAATTCTATTTAATCAAATTTTATTGATTGTAGCCATTACGTCTTATATTTTTTATAATCAATAATCGTTTTTAATTTATTTTTTCTATCACTAAAAATGTAAGATCACCCAGATAAAAGCATTATCGCATCAAATTACTACTAATTAATGTTCCAAAATATTCTATGTGCTTTGAAACCTGGTAAAGATTCTTAAAAGCGTATGCTTTTTTAAAAATTACCAAGGCCATTTTTTTCGAAAATTTGCAAAACGATAGTCCTTGATATTCAAATCAAAAATTTTCAACAGCTTTTTTAATTCATTTTCTGGTTTTAATTTTATAAATTTAAATTTTTTTTCAATGAAAAAAAAGGTGAATTTCTGATTTATAGAGTTTAGTTTTACAAGTTTTATAAATAAATACCTGAGAAATATCACTTATCCAGGCAGCTTTATCTTGCTCTGTCGGCGCAACTAAATGTATAGTTACAGGTTGACCACTTTTACAATCCCTATTCGAGTAAAAATTTAAGTTTAGCTATTCCATGATTTTTGATAACTATTGAATCGAATTTTAAATTTTTTTTTGTCCAAAAAATTATTTGTTTGATTTTTCATGCACAATGTATAAAAAACTTACCAGATCAATTTGAAATCAAGGCCATTATAATCTTTTCCTATAAAAGAAAAGAAAAATTAAAATTCTATTTTTTCAAAGATTTAGTGATCAATACAAACACAAAGTCATGCAATTGCCTGTTATTTGAAGAGACGAAATTACTTTTTCATTTATTTTCATATTAAATAAAAAATTTAGATGCAGTTTAATAATTTTTATAGAAAAAATTGAATTTTTGAATCATGATAATAAAAAATATTTGATTTGCTTTGACAAATCATCTTAGTTATCTTCTAAATTTAAGTTTCAAAGAATAAATATTTTGAATTGTTAAAAAATATAAAATTATTTTAACATATCGAAAATTCACTAGAGACACTAATTTCTACTATTTGAAATATTGAATTCGTTTTAATGATTTATTTCAATTAGTATAAATATCTTCAAAGATTAGTGCATTTGAGGTATCACTATCATTGTTTCAATTCACATTTAAAGTCGAAAGGGTATCTTATGCATTAAAAATTTACAAATAAACTTGACCAAAAAAAAACAAATAAAAAAAAAAAAATTTTCTCAAGTATTACTTTGAAAAAAAAAAATTTTTCTATCAGGCAATGGAAAAAAGAAAATAGAAAAAAAATTGCAGAAATTTACATCTCATAGAAAGAAGAAAATTGGTGAGTCAAAAAATCTTAATGATAATATTTTAGTGAACTAATGATATTAAATTAGAAGGAGATTATTTTTGAATTAAGACGACAAATGCCTGACCCTTGTATATCATTAAAAAAATTGATAGAATTCAAAATAAAAAATTTTACTAATTCATAATTTTCAGAAATTCTTTTTTTTTTTCGATCCCCTAAATAAAAAAAAAAAATTATACTCGTCTTTATTTAATATTCACAAAATTTCGATTCTTAATTAAAATAAAAAAAAAAAATAAATATTTTTATTTTCATCAAAGTAATTAATTACTTTGATTTGTGAATATAAAAATGTCTAAAAATCAAAATTAAGAAAAAAGTAGTTGTGCTAATTAATAAAAACATATTCATTGATTAAATTTTAAACTTCATTTTTATTCAAATTAAACATAATCAAATTAGTGGGTGAGAAAATAGAAAAGAGATAAAATTTACGCACAATTCTCAATTAAAATTTTTATAATATACATCTATAGATATATTTGAATTAAGCTTTTAATGAATTCAATGAAATGCTTGGTTAGATTTAATCAACATCCGAAATACTAATTAATTAAAATTTGTAAGTTTACAACCTCTAGAAGGAATAATTAGAAATTCAACTAGCCAGTGCATGTAAATATTTTGTGAATTTTACTATAATTTTTTATAAAATTTATGAAAAAATTAGCCAATGATCAGTAAACTAAATGATAATTTAAGCAAATTTTGATTTTTTTTCTTAAAAAAAAACTATTTTTTTTTAAAAAAATAATTCTCAAAATAGTGATGATAATTTAATACCATTAAAAGAACACTAGTGCCATCTTTCTTATTCGAAAAAAGATTTATTTGGTTTAAATAGAAGTGCATATAACAACACATTCAGAATAAAAATTATTTAAATATTGAAAATTTAAGAGAAATGATACAAAAATCTTGCAAATTACAGGCAAAAAATAAATAAATACAAACATGAATACACAGAAACATTTACTAGAAAGCTATATTTCGAACCTGTTGCGTTTTGATTTGATTGAACTGTGGGCAGTAAAATCGTTTGCTGAGTGTAAAGATTAGTGTTGTTGCAAGTTTGTGCTGAGGCTGTGAATTTAGTAAAAAAAATTATTTTACAAATGACAAAAAAAATATAAAATTAAATGTGCATAACGATAAAAAATTTTAAAAAAAAAAAATTAATCAGAAAAGTAAAATTTAATTTTTTATCTTCAATTGTATGAATCTATGTAGTTAATATAATGAAGTAAAATACCTTGATGTTGTGATAAATCCATGTTCACTTGAAATTGATTATCACTTGTATCTTCAATCAAAGTTGCTTCTGATAATGGTATTCGACCAATATTCTACAATAGAATACATAAATTTATTTAAGAAAAAACAAAATTATTTCAAATTAGCCAACTTACCTCAATCATATTCAGTTTGCCATTTGGATCACGATTACATAAAAGCATGTAATTTGTGAAAAGAAAACATTGCCTAACAATTTCTTTATCACCACCCCTGAACGAACCAAAGCGAGAACGTTGAATACGCAAACTAAGAGAAGTACTAAAACTCATGACATTTAAGTTAGATCCAGTCGTATTTGAACTAGTTGATGAAAGTACTTGTATCACGCTTCCTTGTCTTACAAAAACTTGATTAACATCAAGTAATATATCACAACCACCCTCTATAATACGTTCAATTGCTAAGTTCTTGCGTATGTTTTCTGTCTCGCTAACTTCATCATGCATTTGCTGACATTTGTTGAAAAGAATTTGTGAAGAGAAAATATTCAAATCAAAGAATAAAAAGTATTAAATTGCAATACAGATATTAAAATAGATTACAAATTATAAAAAAAATTATGAATTTAGCCAATTAAAAATGATTGTTTAAGAAATAAAGAAAAATAAAATTACCCGTGAAAGTTCTTCCAATTTACTTTTTGCTATTTCAAGACTTTTTCGTTCAACATGATTATGCGGTGTATGTGCTAATAATTCATGTAATGTAACTATATATCTTGGTACCTATAAATCGCAATAATTGAAAAATTTATTGATCGAAAATTTATGAAAAAAGAATCATGATTTTTCCATTTTAATAAGCATATTTCATCTTACCTGATGCATAGGGTAAGTAAGAAAATTTTCCAATGTTCTTTGTTGCAAAATAAACTTTTCCTCTAAACGTCTAAGCATGCTATTAAATTTTTCTTTTTGTTTACATTCGGCTAATACTTGCAATGAAAAATGATGATTTCTCACATATTCTTGATAAATTATTAGCATCGGCAGAAGCATATCGAATAGATCGCCTATGCCGTAATTTTCAAACATGAAGGACAAAGTAAAATGAATTTGTAATAGTTTTAAATTTTTTTATACAAAAAAGTAAATTGAGATTCAAAAAGTAATCCCCGATGGTCATGATTACATATTTGCAATTCATAGTGTTGTCAATTATCGTATGTAAATATATAATTTAGCAGTTTTTTCATAAGAGATTATAATATGACCAAATGAATGATGATTTTTTTTTAATT
>BLXL01004620.1:0-14589 GCA_023170135.1 Acarapis woodi | reverse complement strand
GCACTGCTTAAATATGCTTTGGACGGAATTTAAATTTATAAATATTACAATAAAATTATTTTTTCTTTCAATTCACTCTAGTTGTTCGAATAATAAATATTTTTTTCAGTAATTTTGTTTGATACCGAACTCGATAATGAAGTTTTCCAGAATATAATTAAAACATTTTTTTATGATTTTTTCTACCTAGAAACATCTTAAAATAAATTTCATTTTAAATCTTAAATTTTTTTGAGTTTATTGTTTTGAATTTTTGAATTTTCAGATGCGTTGTATTTCTTTTTTATCATATGCATTTGTATAAAAAGGTGAAATAAAATATTCGCTTAATTTTTTTAATCAATTATCCTTTCTAGTTTATTTATTCTTGAATGCGGCGACGGGGTTCATTTCACATCTTTGAAGTATTCATCAATTTTTTAAAACTAAACAATCAAAATCATTAATTTGAATTGGCATAACAAATGAAAGATTCAATATCCGATTTCAGAAAATTCACAACTTTGAAAATTATTGAAATTTAAAAAGCTAGATCGAAAAAAAAGATCTTTTTTCAGCATAATACATAATTTTCTTAGATACAATTAACATCATAAAATTCTAATATTCTAAAAGTTTGCTTTGATTAGTTTTTTTTTTTTGAGTTATTTTTTTTGTATTAAAAATTTAAATAAAATAATCAGTTCCGTTTTGTTTTATTAAATTTTTAAAAAAAAATTAATGATTCGATAAAAATATTAATATTATAATAAACGAATGAAAAAAGGTTTATGATTAAATTATTTTAAACCAAAAGTTATGTATATCGCAATGTAGATTCTCAAAAGAATAAAATCTTTATAAACCTTATATTTTTTACATTAAAAATAAAAAATTCATTCTGAAAAATTTCTTTGTTGAAACGATAATTTTAACGAAAATTTTTAAAAATTTGTCGAATTTCACTTTTATATTAAATAAAAATTATTTAAATGCACAATGCAGTCATTTTCTTGTTCAAAATGTTCAAATCAAAATATCATATATAAATTAAAATTATTACCTAAAAAAAAGGACTATTTCAATATTAGAAGAAAAATAAACTTATCAAGTATCAATTGTAGTTAAGTGTTTGAATCAAAAAATATGGGAATTTGATTTAAAATGTTTCAAATAGATAAAAGTACAATAAGTTAAATGCAGTATGTTTGAAAAAAAAATTGAAAATTGCGTGGAAAAATTAATAAATCTGTTTAATTAAGTAGATAAGATTGTGTTCTATCAGTATTGAGAATATTTCGATTATAAAAAAAAATAAGGCGAAATATTCAATTTGATTTTGAATTTCCATGCCATTAAAGCAGATCTAAACATTATGCAATTAATTTTTTTCAGTATTTAATTTAATAGTATTTTTTGTTCTTTTTCGACAAATATTTAAAAGCAAAATTATCATTCCAATTATTTCACTTAGAATTAGAAGCTCGTGAATCACTGAAAATCAAGTTTTTTTTCTATAAGGTAATCGCTATTATAATAGTAAATTTAAAAATTTTATAATAATCAAATGCATCAATTTGTAACTTTTTATTCGACCTTAATTATTCGAGAATTACTAAAAGAAATTTTTTGAATTGAATATAAAGATAATGGAATATCTTTGAACATAAGATCAGAGGTTGAATTTTTTATTAGCTTATTTTGTGGTAAAAGTTTGACAATGCAACTTATTCGCTTTTGTTTTTAACTGATGTTTATTAAACATTATGTTTTATAATATACCTTAATTTGAAATTTACACATTAATTATGTCCATTTATTAGGCAAAATAACGATAAGCAGAAGAATTCACAATAAACTAAAAAGTCATTTCAGTCGAATTAAAATGGCATTCAGGTCCTGGTAATAAATTGTATAAGAAAATCGTATTTGAAAGTTGCAAATATAAAATTTACATTATAGCAGTATTTTTATGACAACTTCTACAATGTAATTTCTATATTATGTATGGTAAATATTACAGCTCTTCATTGATTATCAATGTTAGACATTAAATGAGAGAAAACAAAAAAAAAAGTTGTGCATCACTTTTCAAAAGAATACACAATTTAATTGTGCATAAAGCTTAAAGCATCAAAAGAATTTAGAGCTAATAAGTTGATGTGAGAATTTTTCCCTAAATTATATAAATTATACGAACTTCAAATTCATAAAAAAAACAAAAATATCTGTATTCTATGAGTTGAAAATTTGTAAATTTCAAAGTTCGTGTGCATTTTTCTCAATAATTCGTCGTCTGTTAATTTCTATAAATTGAAACTTTTCACATTTCGTTAAAATTTCATAAAAATGTTCAAATTTTAGTTATCGATTTCTTTTCTTTTATCTTATGTCGCAAAATGTGGCTTAAATCGAAATTCTCCACACTTTCTCATAAAAAAATGTTAAAAGATGATTTGTACAAAAAATGTAAAAAAAAAAATCTTAAATCATTTTGCACTATTTCGTTTTAAACACAGTCATTTCTGTCAACCATTCACATTGTTTTAAAATAATTTGAAAAAAATTATAACTAATTTTTTTCAAGAAGAAAATTAAATTCTCTAGAAATTGTCGTTAAAAAAAAAAGCTTGTAGAACATCACAAGCCGTGATTACATCATACACATCGACTTATAAATCTAAACACTACAAATTACATAATGCCAAAATCCATTTGTTAAACAAGTCTTTGACAAAAATAATTTCAGGAAATAGTGTTTTACGCAAACACTTCTAGAATGTGTACGTTCTAAAATAGCTTCGAAATACGTATTTTGATGAATACAAACAGATATATGAAAATATACTGCTCAAATTTTACATTATCATAAATTAACGATTTATATCGGAATTAAAATAATATCCCGAACGTATTAATGTGACTCATGATCCAATAAATTTTTTTTCATAGAAATAAATTTATTATGATTTTTTTTTTAGAATAATGAAAAATAAAAAGTATACAATTTAACAATACTTTGTCGAAATTCATATTTCGAAAGAATGAATATAAATTATAAATATATCTAAAATAAATTTTGTTGACTTTAAAGATATATTAGAAATAGACTTTAATAATTTAAATAAAATATTAGAAATTTTTTATTACCATGGTTAATATGTAACAAGATGCATTAAAGATTAATTACAATTTCTGAAAGCAACTTTTCAATATCTTTTTGATTTGTTTTAGCCAATTCAGATCTAATAAGTTTATGCTTAAAGTCATAATTCCTTAAAATTTTTCTGCGCTGGCCAGTAAAGATACAAAAATTGCAATCAATTAAGTTTTATAATGGCGTTTTTAAAATTTACATTCCAAACTCGATAAATAAATATGAAGTGAAATCACAAACATTTATAAAACAATTAAGCCAAAATGCAAATTGAAATTTTATTTTTGAAAAATATTAATTTTTATAATTGTTTGTATATAATCATTGAAAATTAAGTAATGAAAATTGCAGTAAAAATAAAGCTGTTAATGTTCAGAACTAATTTTGAAATTTTGTCTTCACTAATAAAATTAATTTATGAATTCATTTTTTCTTTGTGTGTGTTATTGCACGAAAAAATTGATAATAAATTTAAATAAACTACAATTGTAATATTAAAAAAAAAAAATATTCAATCATCATGCATAATATAGATTCAAAAAGATTATTTATAATTTAGGCTAAAAATTTGATAACAAAATCGAGAAATTCTTTGATTTGTATAATATAAGAAAAATAAATGAATAAATAATTTCAAAATTGATTAAATTTTATAATAAAAGGGCAACAGGTATTGCTTTTAAATTAAGGCCTAAATTACTTAAATTTTCAGAGAAATTTATATTTTGTGAATCGTTGAAAAATCATATAAGTTTCTGTAGAAAATTTTAAATGGAATATTTTTGTTTAAGTATTCAAAATTGCATGAAATTATGCCGAAAACCGATTATTGAAATCGAGTTTCTTAAAAATATTTAGCTTTTAGATTCGACACTTACCAAGATGCTGATTTGATTTCTTTTGGTCCAATATTTTAGAAAAAAATCGAACTTATTTAATAAGAATGTAATTCAAAAATGAAAAAAAAACTTGAGAATTTTTTTCAGCACTGCTTCTGTAAAAAATTATTGTTTATAAATCTCTCAGTGGATTTTAATGGATGGTAAGTATCTATAATTATCAAAAAAAATTTGAACTACAATATGAGCGTAAAAAATTTTCTTGAATGGTTTACAAATGAAATATAAATTTTAAAATTATCCTATTCATACATTCAAAACATGACATTAAATTCTAATAAGCACAAAGTCTAAGGGATTACTCAATCGTTTCGCTATAAAACTTTTAACAAATATTTAAAATATAAAAGTAATCTTCATTGAATTATACATTTGTAGATACGTCAAACTAAAATATAAGTCTTAAAAAGAGATTTTGATAGATTCAAAGTTATTCGAATTGTGTCGAGCATTTACGATTCGAAAGATTGCTAAATTAATAGTCACAAAGTTGTTGTATAGTTTACAATAGCTAGATTGTTAAAATATAATTTTCAAAAATATACCATTCTATATTAGGTTTTAATGATAGAGAGTGAATTTTCCTACTATATTTATATACTACATGAATTGTCAGATAAACTTGTGTCATTTCATAAAATCAAATCGTCACTGATGTGAATTGTAAAATGTAAATTCAAACATTCTAAAGGTATATTATATACGCATTTGCTGGGCAAAGTTGAATTGACAAAGTTTTTTCTTTTTCGAACTTAAATTATTTTATCAATAATTATGAGTAATGTTGAACTCTAAAATTGTTGTTTAGTTCTAAATACTCTTCAAAATAAAAATTTTAAACGTTCTTTTAAGAGTTAAACTGTTGTATATTGAAACAAAATTTACATAGCTTTAACATTGCTTGAAAAAAAATCTAAATGTTATCGGACTTAAATTTGTAGACATTGTGTTCAAAATAATCTAAATTTTTTTTCAAAAAACTAAGAACATTAACATAATTCTATACTAAACAAGCGTATAAAATCGATCAACACTGATGTACAATCAATCGCAAAGATTTACAGCTAAACTCAAATCACAATTTAATATAATAATACACAATCAATTTTTTGAATTTTGTTTAGTCCCTGAGTCTTTTTTTAATACTTAAATTTGCTACTTTTACAAAATAAAATATTTGAAAATTTTTGCTATTCAAAATGTGAAATGCATTAAAATAAATATATTTCTTAGACAAAAAAAAATTTACTTAGAAAAAATAAAATGAGTTTGAAAGTAAATCATAGTGATTATAAAAAGAGAAAATAAGTTGAAAGGTAAAATTTAGCATACATTTAGTGCTTTTGAATATTTTTTGCCTTTTGAAAATAAAAGTTTGGCGTCGCAAATTAATAGAAAACTAAAAAAAAAATAAAATTAAGCAAAACGGAAACAGGATTTATTTAAAATAATTTTCAATAAATTAAATTAAATAACAACAAGTTTTTGTAATTATAAAAATTTTCAGGCATTTTATTTAACATTTTTTATAAATGATCTAAAAATTTTTAATTATTTTTTGTCAAGTTTTTTGTGTAAAATATAAAATAAAATTTTTTTCACTTGATTTGCTAGATAAATAAAGTTAATGATTATTATTTAGATTCATTGATGAAAAGCATTTTCCAAAAGCCAATTATTGCTCTAACCTGAATCTGCTTTATTTATTATTATTGTTGAATTAAATTTTTTTTTCAGATGACGAATAAACATTTTTAATATATTTTATATATAGATATTTTTCATTATTTTTTTATATCTTGATGAGAAGATGGGTCTTTTGAAATAAAAAAATTACATTAAACTAGTATTTTTAATTTTTTGAAGCCATCTTTTACCGTGAAATCAAATCAAATGAACAAAATTCCATTTTATTTTATACAAATGATGCTTTTTTTTATTTCATTTATACGTATATGGATTCAAAAATATTCAATTTTATGCTTAATATGGTTTGAAAATATTAAAATCTTAAATTTTTCTTTCTATAATAGAATAAAATGAAAATAATACTAATATTAATTACAACAAATCTTAGCTTCATTTACTTCTAAAATTCGGAATAATCTTTTTCAATGTTCATTCTGGATTGTTTATTTATATGTGAAAAGTAAATTTTTCATTTTTCTATTCTAATTGAAATTTTTCTAATTTGAAAAATGCATTTTTTTCATTTACCTTCAGATAAGATAAATATAGAAAACATTTCACTGAAGTATTTGATTAGTTGATAGGTCAAATACTTAGTGATATAGAAACCGATTAATAATACGTGAAAAATTTAATAAAAGTTTAACAAATAAAATATATAAATTATATAAATTAGCTTCATACATTTTATAAAGTTTTAGTTCAAAGATCAGAAAAAATTTGCAAAAACTAATTACGATTTCATACGAAAATAATTTGTTATTGATTTTTAAGAAATTAATATTTGAAGCTTATGGTTGGCTTTTGAATTCATTGCCTTTACGACCGAGACAAAATCTAATTTTACGTGCAATAATATTCAAATTTGTGGTAAAAATTTTCTGAAAGCACTCAAAATTAAAATTATGAAAATATATTGTATTTCATTTGTAATTGATCCAAATATAGCAATTTGTGATATCTGCATCAGAAATATTCAAATTCAATGTCAATCGTTTATTTGTACTCTAAAAAGAATTTGAAAAAAATAACCATTATGAATGTGAATGATTCTTTCTTAAACTTAATAATTAAATTTTTAAATTTTATAAATTGCACACTATGGCTTCGAATGAATAAAAACTCAAGCATTATGGTAATATAGCCAGAGATATCGAATGATAATAATAAAATCTGTAATCAATTTTTAATAATAAATTATTTTTTCATATAATAGGATGTAAAAAGTTTAATACGTCTGATCTTAATTTTGAAATTAAAATAAAAATTAGAATCATTAATCAAATAAATAAAAAATTGCAAAACTAGAAACCATTCTTTTTTAAAGATTTCACGTAATTTTTTTTGTTTGTTCTTAAAAATTGATTTAATTCTATTTTTAATAATTTAAATTTTTTATTAGCTTTCAAAAAAGATAAAACTCTTTCCTCAGGAAGAAAATTATGTCGGATAATTTTTATAGAAAAACCCATAAGTTGTGGACTTGTTGAAAAAGATTTTGATAACTCAGAAGTACAAGAAGATTTCAAATTTTACACCTAAAAATGAAAGGTTTTCTATTTTATTAGTAACTAAGACGTTTCGTCATTCAATTTTAATATTTTTTACCTAATTTGTTCTTTGATCTTTATTTGTAAACTTGAAAAAATAATTTTCTACTTTTGCTAAACATTTTGAATCACCATAAAAGTGTCACAATTAATATAATAATGAAAAAAGTTCAGCTATCAAATCAAAAAAGTTAAATTTTATGACCAAAAAAAATTTTTCTGTATCATTTAATAAGAATACAGTTTTATATGAATTTTTCGTTTCTTAGGTGAATTGTTTCAAAAAAAACAAAACTGATAGTTTATATAGAATAACAAAAAAAAAATGGATGGAAAAAAGTTCAAAAGTTGCATCAGAAATTAAATCATTTGTTTTTGTAAAAAATATATACAAGTAAAAATTACTAAAAGGTATTCAAACACTATCAATAATTATAGTAAAATAAAAAATATCACGTTTGTATTAAAAAAATGTTTGAAAATCAAAAGAATTAATTGCCGTCACTAGATCTAAGATAGTTGTCTGAAAACAAATATCATTGATTGAGTGCTCACTATTAAACTAATGTGATATTTTATTTGAAGATTCAGTCATATATCTCGATTTTAAAAATTTTAGAGGCAAATAAATAATATGTTCTCAAATTACCCACACAGAAATATTTTTGTCATTAAATAAAAGTTTTTAGATTACAATTCGAAATTGCCAGTTAATGTCAAAAAAATTGTTATTTTAAACAAATTATCTAATAAAATAATAAAATAAACATGTTATTTTAAAGACAATATTAATTTAAGTCGAAAATGAATTTAAAAAAATAATTTTATTTAGTATTAAGATTTGCAAGCTTAATAAAAATTAATTTCTTGATTTTGAAAAATTTGTCTTTATCACATAGCCTGTTCTATTTTTGAGAAATACTGATCTGTTTTTCTTAAATTTTTTGACAACCAAAATTGTCTCTTTTATATCTGAAGCACCCTATCTAGAATATAATCTAATTCTATTCTACATATTTTTTTATGGTTTGCAAATATTTTCCTGAATATTTTAAGTTTTTTACCTTTAAAAAAGAGAGAATCTTGCTCATAATAAGAGTACATAATTTTTAAGAAAAGGTCCGAGTTTGTTTTAATGTTGTAATAATTTTTAATGTTTGATATTTTCATGCAACAATACGATGTCAGCTTCTTGTTTTTGAATAAGATTTGTCTAACAATTTTTTATTTCATAGTGAAACGATTTGCCTTAAGGCCGTACATCATCTAGAAAAATATTTGTCTTTCTTCTTAGATTAGAAATTTCGTCAACCGTCGAGCCTCCATTCCACAATTAAGAAATAATGAAGATAAGAAGAAAGTAATGATTGTAGTCTTCGTCAGATATCATTAATCTCATTCAAATCGGGGCAACGAAAAAGAAATATTGAATGCATTGATTCCATTTGTTTATACTAGATGCTTTTGAAACTTTTCGTTTGAAATCTGAATTGATTGGAAAAGCCAACAATCTTGCATCAAATATTTCGAGATCTACAAAAAACCTTTTTTTCATCCTGTTTTTATAATTTATGCTCAACTCAATTAAACGTTTAACTATTCTTAAACCAATTGCATGCATTAAATCTACACTCTGTCCTTTGATAAAATCAAAATATTCGAGATCAAAAAATAAAGATCGACCAGTTACACCAAAAATGAGACGAGATTTTTTTCAATTATTTTTTCCCATGCAACTTTGTGAATTTCCTTTGATTTTCATATAAAATTTTGATTAGGTAAAAAAAGTTGAACATATCCCTTTCTAACAACTTCATCCATGCAAAAAGTACAACCATATTTAGAATCAAAATGTTTATTGTATAGAAATAAGCATCTTGTTGGTGTATCAAAAACCATATTTAGTAATGCAATTTTTCTCACTTTACCATTTATATTTATTCCATTCCGATACAATTTTGATAACTATTTTATAAAAAATTGAATATAAAAATTTGGATCTGAATTTAGGGTTGAGAGACAGGATGATAAGAATGTTCGTTGTTCTTTTGAACAGTTAAAATTATTGATTTTAACAATTATTGGCCAAATCTTTATAGATGTTGAATTAATTTTTATTCTATTTATAAAAATACTTATTGATATTAATTTTTCATTGGTTAATTAGTACAAATCTTTAAATAATTGGAATCAAAGAATGAACTAATAAATGTTTAGCTAAAGTACGGTTCTTTTTTATCATATTTTGAAAAAATTAGGGTAATTATGTGTTTTAAGTTAAAGTGAAAGAAATACTCTTGCTTTGTGAATGATAAGTGATCAAAAAGCCTTTCACAGTTTTAGCAATAAAATTTATTTTCAAACTTTTCTTCAGGTGGCAATTTTGTGTTACAGAATGGACATTTAAAACTATACCATCTTGTTTAATTTTTTTTTGAATTGTTTGAATGAAATTGGCAATTTTGACGATTCAATTTTCACTTTTGAGGCAATTTGTAATATTTTTAAAATTTCATCAATCACACAATTTTTGACTTTAATTGATTGTTTAAAAAAAAATAATATATGATATTTCTTCAGCTAAAATATCCTCACTTTTTTCTGATTTTAAAAATTGCACAGGTGATTCGTGATAAAATTGATCAGTTGATAAATTATCCATTTCATTAATAGATGTTAATCTTTCTGTGTCATGAGTTGATACATTGTTTTGGACTTGAAAATTAAATGATTGATTTGAAATTTTTCTTTTTAGTATTCTTTTTTTCCATCTACTCTTAGAAGATTTACTAGCACCACACTAATATTTTACTCCCGAATGCATTGTTATTCTTATTAATTGAAAATTAATTTTATTCGATAATTTTAATCTTTTTGTCTCAAAAAATTTCGTGTCAATAAAATTTTAATTATATTCTAAATCCTTTTCTTCGCCTTAAAAAAATTCCAATTCGCTGACAAAAAATTTAAAATTTTGAAAAATTTTTCCTTTGTCTTTCTTAACGGATTTTAATTTAATGATTAGTTTTTGATCATTGCTTTTTCTAAGTTTTTTTTTGTCAATTTTTAATTATTCCAAGTTCAATCGGGTAAATTTTATTTAAAAAATTAAATGTCGAAATCAAAGGTTAGTTAATTAGCAATCAATTCTACAGTTATTATAGATATATTTTTTCAAATATAGAGAGCACAGAATAATGAGATCGGATTTATGTTATCAACTAGTGAGAGTGATAGCGAAATTGAAAATGAGAAAAGTAAAAAATCAAAAGTTTATTCTAAATCGTTTAATTATAATTCTGGCAGGAAAAAAAAATAAAAAAAATTATTTGATTCGCAAAGAAAATGTGAAAAGGAATATCTAAAGGTATTTTTATTTAACTGTTGAGATCTGTTTCATAACTTGTAAAGAGAAGATCTATTTATTTGATCATTCAAGTTGACTTAGTTTAATGTCTAGCAATCAATAATGATATTTTTAATACATAAATCAAATTTGATGCTCTAAATCTTAGATTCAATTCAATCATCTCACATGAATATTTGAAATTTAATGTTTTTGTGATGATTGTATTTCAATATATTTAAGATAAATTTACACAATTAAAAATTTTACAACTCGAATCTGAAAACACTTATTTTTATATAATTGAAAATTAAAATAGGAAACTGATAAAATTGATTTTGTATTGCTATGATGCGAAAATTAGCTTGATATTAAATAACAGGTAAATTGATATTTTAAGCTAAACTTCTGTGTATACAAAAAAATTTAATTGTTTCTATCAACAAAATTTGTAGAATTAGAATCAACAAGTTTGAAAAAAATTTTTCTCATACGAATTTGTGTTTTTTTTTGCCATAAATTGATAACTATTTGCATTTGAAATGTTCAAACCGAATGCAAAACAATAAGTCGAAAAAAAATTTCCTCTTATTAAGTTTTGAAAGAATTAAATGATTAAATAATCAATTCGTATGATGAATGGTGATATGCTAATTAAATTATTTCCCGACTTTAACATAAAATTTAGTTCTAATCGATCGGTAAAAGCTAGAAAAAAAATCTACAATAAAAAGATAAAAAGTATATACATAATTTTATTTTTAAGTTTTCACATTTTAAGCTGCCTTTCGAAATGCAATTAGAGAGAATAATGTGCAAGTGATTTCCTGATTTTATTTTTTTATTTGAACATAACAACTGAATTTATGCGTAAAATCAGATTAAAACTTCTTAAAAAAAGCATTTATAGAAAGTTGTTGGTCACAAAGCAGTGTTTGAAGAAATTGTCACAAACAAAACTAAATCAAAAAATAGCGAAGTATATATTTTGTCAGGCTTGTCTCATCTTTCATATTCAGAAATCAAAAAAACAATGAAAAAATTTATTGAAATAGCAAGCCGATAGTAAAAGGATTAAAACTAAGCATAAATAGGATTCAAATACTTCAAGCAGCACTTTGATTTTAAGTTGAGGAAAATCTGTCGATAGGAGTAGTAGTTGAGTCTAATTAATTTTTATGGAATAGAATAAAAGTTAATAATTTATTGCAAATGTGATAATATCGTTTATATTTTAATACTTGTGACTACATCTAATGCGAAAAAATATTTTTTACTGAATTTTCTTTTCCGAATAATCATTAATTTATTTTGTACTCACTCATATAATTAAAGAAAATTTTATTTCAATACATAATACATGAACTTGAAAGACTATATAAATTATTTTTTTTGATCTGTATTAAAGCCACTAATAGGTTTTTCAAAAAAAAAAAAGTTACTTTACAGATATGAATTCGCAAAATTTTAAAATTTTTATCAATAGCTTCAAATGATATAATAAATAGATTAGAAGGAAATGCAAATCTCAAACAATCTATATATTTAATAAATATCAGTTATATAAGTGACTTTCATTATGAATTTAATCTGGTAGTCTTTTTAAATTTAAACCGCTCAACAAAAAAATTTTGTAGTATTTAAAAAATTAAATAAATAATTTAATGTGTTAAATAAAGAGCTTCCTAAACAAAAGAAATTTGGGTTGTGAGTGTCGAAAATCAGTGCTTCGAAAATTTACTCACACTATAAAACATTGACTAATAGTGTGTCAAAAAACAGGCACGTGTTAGATCATTTCACAAATACTAATATGTCTACTATTAAACTGATATATGATCGCTTAGAAAATTTCCAAAATACGAAATCTTTCAAAATACCAATTTCTTTCCTACGATCTATCATGTGAATACTAAATTTGTGACAGGGATCCAATGGTTATGAGACAAAAAACATTGACTCTATACTGCTACTACTCAAAAAAATGGTGAACATTTTGTGCAAATCGCATTTTCAATATTTTAATTTGCTTTATTCAAAATCATATATTATAAGACTAAATATGACTTTAATTCGATTAAATTTAGCTACTAGTAGTGAAATTCTGATTTGAATGTAACAATTTAAATTTTTACTATAAATATTACAATGATATGCAAAATCAAGTTTAGAAGCATTCTTAACCTACAAATTTAATTGATCAATAAAATGATATAAAATTTTTATCAATTTTTGTAAAAAATAAGATAAACCTAAATTTATTTTGAATTTTTGCAAGGTGCTAAAAACGAGTTAATGACCGTAAATTAAGTAACGAAACCCAAAAACAATATTAATTATAAAAAAAAATAGAGTCTTTTTTGAATATATTTTCATTCAAAGAAGTCGTTTAACTTAAAAATTTTTTACAATTCTAAAATTATTGTGAATGCAAAAAAAAAAAGCTCTATAAATATTGATTTACGAAATTGACAGAAAAAAATCGATAAAAATTTTTTTGATTCTCCAAAAAAGGTGTGCTTTCAGCTGTTAAAATAAGTTTTTTTTTTTAAATTTTGCCATAAAAGAGGTAGAAGCAACCATATATAAGATAGTTGAGTACAGAAAAAAAAATTTTCTACAAGATAATGCTTATCATACATGTAACAAAAATCAAAAAAAAAAAACGAAAAAAATTAGAAGTTTAAATTTTTAAAAGAATTCAGTTAAATGGCCTGTAAATTCATTCGAATTTTAACGAATTGTCATCCACTTATTCAAAATAAATTGGATAAAATTCATTCGAGTGTATAACATTATTTGAACAAAAAGAAAAAAAATTCTTGTTCAAATAAGATTAAAAACGATATATCAATTATTCATTTGAAGATGCGAAAATTTTTGAGAGTGATTAAAAAACACAAACCTCTGACATTTCAAAATTTTTCACCTGAATTTTTTAAAATTGTAAAAATTTTCAAATAAAATTTTATTGCCTTTTAATAGTACAACGTTTAATTTGAAAAAATTTTATATTTCCATTTTTTCAGATATTTAAATCTAAATAACTACTGAATTATTGAAAATAAAAAATATCATTTAGTGAAATAGGAAATTTTCATAATATAAGTATTATTTGTAAATATATATATGAAAATCAAAAAAATGTTCAGTCAAAAGTTCATTGAAAACTGAAGATCCGAAGTAAAATAGCCTATAATTTATTTAAGTAATATTAACTTTTATCGAATTCGAACTGAAAAAAAAAATTATCTATTTTTAGATTTTAGTCATTTGACTTTTAACTTTTTTAGGACAAATATTAATTCAATTCGTTTTATTAGTTAATTTTTTAGTTACTAAAGAAAAATTCACGTTTGCTATTTAAGAAACAAATAAAAATTTTTTTATTCTAAAAATGATGCTATGATTTCAGAAATATCATTATAATTTATTGATCAAATATAGTTTTAAATTATAAAGATATGACTTTAAAATTGCTAAATCAATAATTTGATTTTATAATAATTCTCAACTTTTTTTGAATAATTTACGACAAACTAATGATTTATATAAAATCGAAAAAAAATTTAAAAAAATTTAGGTCGTCAGAATGAATGGATTTGACAAGTTCAATGGTTTCTATTCTCTTCAAATTAGCTTCGAATCTTAAATATTATTATGTGATGTCATATAAATTATGAACATTGAAATGAACAAATAAAACTTGACCAGATAACTTGGTAAGATTAAGTGAATCAATTTTGTTACAATTTAATTAAACACACTCACTAAAATT
This sequence comes from Acarapis woodi, assembly GCA_023170135.1. Taxonomy (NCBI): domain Eukaryota; kingdom Metazoa; phylum Arthropoda; class Arachnida; order Trombidiformes; family Tarsonemidae; genus Acarapis; species Acarapis woodi. The sequence goes on along the minus strand of BLXL01004620.1, from coordinate 191 downwards.
TCCCATCTTATTGATAATAAATTATGTTTATTTATTTTTGATTGTGAGGAACACTTCAGACAGAAATTTTCAAATGATTTGATAATTTTAATTAAACATTGGATCCTGATATCCATAAATTTCTAATAATAATCGTTTTTTCCAAATAATTAACATAAAATTATTTTTCGTTCATATTAAAAAATATAAAA
>BLXL01004618.1:0-11798 GCA_023170135.1 Acarapis woodi | reverse complement strand
TTTAAATTACAAACTAATGAAGCAGAGGTATCAATTTAAAAATTTTTGAATTTCACTCTAGTCGATATAGAAAGAAATTCACAATTTGAGAAATTAAAAACTAATTACCATTTCATTATTAAAATAAATCATTATTTTAACCACTCTTCAAACATCATAAAAATTTTTCTAATAATTATAAAATTTCCATTTTTCAAAATAAGCTAAGTTCGAAAGCTTTCATTCAAATAAAAAAATCGCGTTTAAATTTTCTATTTGTATGTCAATTTTCTCTTATTCACTAATTTATTTTTTATTTTAATTTTTTAAAATATTATATTCAATTTAGCAAAAATTTCATATGTTGAAACGATACTCAATTGCTCAGTTTCATGCAGATTTTACTTTTTTTTTTTGTTTTGAACAGGAACAGTAAGCAAAATTTATTATGAATCAAATTAAATATTATATTATGAATTCGACTAATTCTCATTATCTCGATAAATCTAAAAATTCATTCGACATCCTGTATTCTCTTTATTAAAATATTAGTCAATTTTTTACTTTATTCTCCGACTCAAAAAAATTTGATCAACTCATATGTATGAAATGAGTTGAGAAATTTCTAAAATAATTATTCTAATTTGAATTTCGATGCAAAATTACTAAAATCGATTTTCGATGAAAAAAAAATATTTGATGGTCAAAACTATTTGAAAAAAAATATGATTTGAATTAATTTTTTTTCATTAATTTTTTTTATAATTCCATCTAATAAATTTTTGATCAAATGCATTTTTTCAATAAATTTTTGAAATTAATAAAATACTTTTATTAATTTTTATTAATTTATTTAGCGATTCATTAGAGATTTTAATTAAATAAAAACGATTTCATAATTTTTTTAGTCAATCAATAAGCAAATGATAAAAAAAAATCAGTTTGAAAACATACAAGATTTTTTTTTTCAAAGAATACTTTAAATATTTAAGAAATTGTTAAGGTCAATTAATTTATTTAATATGGAAAAAGTATAATTCAAAATAAATCAATATATTTTTAAGCTGATTAGTTATTTTAAAAAAATTTTCGAGATAAATGAAAAGGTTTGATTTTTATGTTATTTTTTTATTATCTGTTTCTAAATATGTAAATTTTATATATAGACAATGGTATAAATCACTTTTAATTACTTGTATGATAAAATAATATAGTAATTCGATAATCAAATTCTAAAAGACAAAATTTAAAGATAATTCATTTTTAATTTCTTAATTATAAAATTAATTTTCAAGAAGCACTGTATTTGGTCTAAAATGAAGAATTTTCGATACATTCATGAAAAGTATGATAATTCAAATTGTGAATCATGAATTTCGAGTTAAAAAAAAATTTTAAAAAAAAATTTTTTGATACGAAGTTTAATTAATAGGCTTTATTGAAAACAGTAAAAAATCAAGAAAATACAAGAGCATAAAAATGGAAATTTAATATTTCAAAAAAAAAGAGTTGGATAGACCACTTATACATTTTCTGTGTTCATTTATCCTAGAACAGAATCGATGACAGTTCGCTCAGAATAAGTAATCATTATATCGTATTATTCAAAAAATTTTTTCATTCGTTAAATTTAATTAAAAAAAACTTATTTTCATGACCAAAAAAATGTCGATTGTCGATTATAAAGATTAAATTGCTAATAAAATGCAATTTTATATTTAAATAATCAATCGAAAGTAATTTTTTTGCTATAAATTTGATAAATTAGATATTCCATCAACGACAAAAAATATGGTAGCCTTATTTAGTTTAAAAAATAAAAATAATAAATATATATGAAGTGTATAAAATTACCATTGAAAACAGTACATTTAAAATTAGATTCTTTTCTATTTATTTTACGAAGAATTTTCGAAAAAGAAACGCAAAAGCTACGAATAAATAAATTTATTTAAATCAATATTATCAATCGTAATCACATTTTTAGTAAAAAAAATTCATCATTCAGAAAGAAAAAATAAAAAATAATAAATACGAATTATTTAATAATTATACCAATGAATTAAAAATCAAAAGTGATTTTTCGACATAAAATTCTTGATCTAAAATTAATACAACATAATACAACAGTTGAACTTAATACGACTAAAAAAAGTGTTTAAAAAATATTTTAAATTATTGAAAGGTGAATGTTTCACACCTTTTAATGTATAGATAATTTTATGTAATAAACTTATGATACTAAATATATAAATAAAGACATTATTTTTTTTTTTTTAATTTTCTATTAGAAAAATTAAAGATTGATTGAAAATATTTTCTAAAAAATAAATTTGAGTGAAGAATTTTATGAAAAATTGATTCATTTAAATTAATAATTAATTATTTTCGGAAAATTCTTGCACTTAGAATTGTTTAAAATTTTTGATAAATAATCAATCAATCATAAAATAAAGCATGAAAATATTTAAAGTTATTAAAAATGAATTGCGACTACATTGAACTATTCACTATTAATTATTTTGAATAAATTTCAAATATCTAGAACATACAATTTTTTTTTGCAATCAATTAGAGATTTTTGATTCAAATAAAAGATTTTGAGAAGCATTTTGATGTTTGATTAGCTATCGATTTCATGAAATTATTTCCCATAAATTTTTAGGATCGAAATTTTTGTTTCAAATATATCTGATATTCTTTTGAGCCACACGTTGAAAAATTACTGAATGCCAGAAAAAATAAAGAATGTTAGAAGCTTATTAAAATATAAAATTAATATAACATCTAAATAATTTAAATGATAAAAGTTTAAAAATTCTAGAAATCCTAATAATTTGATATAAAATTGAGAAAAAAAATTTATTTGATTTAATAATTGTCTTATGAAGCCTTTAGAATTGTACCTTATTTTGATTTGCAAATTTTTATTGAAAGACAAAAAATTTATAAAAAAAAAATCAATTATTTTTCAAAAACTCAATTTCTCTATTGATTCTAATTTACAAACTAATTTTAGTAAATCCAAAACATATTTATTATGAATTAAATTTTATAATTTAATCTAAAAAACAAGGAAAATTAATGATTTTATTTTAGAATATTATAAATGATTGCAAAGTTTTGATTTTCGAAAAACAAAATTACTTGTATTTAATTTTAAAAAAAGTATTTGAAAATAAAAATAGTTGTATTATTTTCTAATTTCTTGTAATTTTTTGATTGACTCACTAATAACCAAAATAATTTTGTATTTTACTGGATTGAAACAAATATTTTCAGGTTATTAATTTAGATTGTTTGAAAAATTATAATTCGCCGCTCGCTTTTGAACAATTAAAAAATGTTCACTTATCAAATTACAAATTTATAGTAATTAAATTTTTTCCAATTATAATTATTATTTTTCACTAATTGAAAAAAAAAATTTCAAAAGAATATAACTGAATAAAATGAATTTTTTTTAATTAAAAATTTTTATCTAATTTTTTTTTTTCAATAATTTTTCTAATAAAAAAAAAAACTATTTTGAACGTGTAACTAAAAAAACCAATAAAATTTTATTATAACTGATTCAATTTTCTTCTTAATTAAGATTATTTCTAGTTAATGATTAATAAGTTTATCAGAAAAATGCTCAAACTTAAATTTTGTACATAACTTTTCGAATGAAGTTGTTTGAAGAGTGGTTAAAATAATGATTTATTTTAATAATGAAATGGTAATTAGTTTTTAATTTCTCAAATTGTGAATTTCTTTCTATATCGACTAGAGTGAAATTCAAAAATTTTTAAATTGATACCTCTGCTTCATTAGTTTGTAATTTAAAAAATTTACTGATAATTACATATATTTCATTTTATTTATTTGTCGCTTAATATGAATCGAAAAATTCATAAATAATAGAAAAGTGATTTTTTATCTTTTGAAAGCACAAACTTTTTTAAATCAAATAAGTATGGTATAAAATTAAAAAAACATAATATATTTTCAACATAAAATTTCATAAACAAATATTTTTTTTCAACTCCAAAAATATTCTTTACAAATTAATCAATAATGTTATCCAAAAAAAATTTAGTTTTTAAAATTTAAAAATTATCTCAATGTTTAAAAACTTTTGAAACATTTTTTATGAGATTATGTGTTAGCATGAATTAAGTAGTCTAGAAATCTGTTTCAATTAAAAAATTACTAAATTGTTTATTACTTGAATTCACTTAATAATTTTTATTTTTTTAATTTAAATTTTATTATTCAAAATTTTCGAGTTTCAAATATTAATTTAAACGAATATTAACACTGATTAATAAAGTGGGCTGAGAATTATACTCAGATACTAATGAGCACTCGGATTTTTAATTTTTTTCTTGACAAACAATTATTTATGATTTGAGCCTAATGCAAATTTAGTTTAATTCAGCAACTAATAAAGATTTTTTGACTCAAATTCAAAAATATGTATAAATTTTTAATTAATCATAATCTGTCTTTTTTAAAAAACTAATTAACTAATTTTGTTTTTGCTTTTCTTAGCGATTTATTCATTTTAGCTAAAGCCAAAATGTGTTCAAGCCTAGCCGAACTAATCAAATGGTCTGATGCTGTATTATTATATGGGGAGAAGGCTTTAGATAAGACAAGTGTTTGTTTAGTTATCAATTCAGTTAAAGATGCAGTCGAGGTGATTTATTGTGAAATTAAATTAATTAAATTCTTTTCTTTTAAAAACTTAAAGCTGAAATAAGATTTGTTTTTTTATTTGATGATTTTACTAAGAAAAAATAACCGATTTTCTTTATATTTTGTTTAGTCTCTTGTCAAATTGTGCGTAGACAAACATCAAAATAAGATCAAGCACTTATTGAATGAGGTGACAATATCTGAATTGAACGATCAAATCGATAATTTGAATTTAAATAATTCATTTGTAAATTTTCAATCACAAAAAAAATCACTCACTCAATCTTTAGATTATGATTCAAACATAATTAATAATAAAAAAGACAAATCATCTTTTCCAGTTGATAACAACCACTTCTTAAACAATTGTTCCGTTGATTGTTTATCGTTTGATTATAATTTTGAGAAGCAAAGAACTCTTATGTCTACTAATTCTATAGAAGGTCAATCAAACTTTACATCGAATAACAAGCTAAATCTTGATAAGAGGAATCAAAATAGATTCAAACATCAGAAATCTCTTCCAGATCTGGTCAATGATCGGGATTTATCAAGATTAAAACCGAAATTTAGTTATTCGAAAATAGACAAAGTTAATTGCATGGGGCAATTTAGTCCGACAGTAACACAAACTATCAATTTGATGAATCATTCTCCTGATTCATCAAATTTCAATTTTGAATTTCAGGATAATAATTCAAGGTCGAAAAACAATATTTCAAATTCAGAAACCACAATTAATCTACCGAATCATTTATTAAATAATGAGGAAGTAAATCATGTTTTTAATCCACTGTTGAATAATACACCATTTATCGGAAAAAATACATTGGATGAAAAAAATTCTGCACCCATTATACCACCCAGGACGCTCGTCAAAAAAAATCAAACAAAAAATTATTGTAATATTGCACAAATTGTTGAAACAGATAAATGTAACCAAATTTCAATGGAATTCGCTCCCCCATTACCGCCGAAATTGCCACCGAAGAAAAATTCATCCACTTTAGCTAATTTAAAAATTGATTTTAATAAAATGTCTGACCTAAAATTCGATTGTTATCTTAATGAAAAATTGAGTAAGAATCTCAATAGGCAATTCGACCAACTAAATAAAAAAGACAAAAAAATCAGTAATCAATCGACAAGTCGATTAAATAAAAAACTTTTTGATAATCATTCCCCTAAAAATGCTCTACTTGTGCCGTCAAGTTCTATCATTAATTGCGAAAACAGACAAATCGAACAAACATATAAGATAAATAATATAAAATTTAGATCGAATTCACTTAATTCAATAGATGTATCGACTGAGATCGATTCAAAGAAGATTTTAAATAAATTTTCAGATCATAAAAATAAGCAGCCTAAAAATTATCGAAATGACGAATTTATACAAGATCCCATTCAAATCAATAAGAATTCAGATGAGTTTAGAAAGAATATAAATGCTGCAAATTCAAATCAGAATAAGTCGATACTAATTAATTTTGAGAATAATGCTGAAGATTTGATCCATTCAGAACACATCAATGATAGCAAATTCACATTTATAAAAAATGAAAAAAACCCAAATGACGCAACTTTGAATATTTTACAATCAGCGAAAACTGAATCGTCAAATTCATCAAACAATTCTTTCGATGATTTGTCAAATAATAAGTTGACCAATAACAATTTGATAGATGATATTAAATCTTACAAATCAGAAAAGAGGCCTTCATCACAATATGATAATTTATCTCTTGATGAATTTTCCGATAATACGTCAAACGTCTGCCATTCATCTTCTTTTGCAACCAATCTACCTGACATTTACGATTCTGATTTAAATACAATAAATATGCAAAATAAATTAAATTCAAGTTGGCAATCAAATAAATTTTCAATTACGAGTTCATCAAATCAATTAAATCATTTCGATACAAATCATAGTAATAGATCAAGTAATCGTTCGAGTGATTTATCAGTTGGTAAATATTCTAAAGACAACGAATCAGAGTCGAGTTATGAAAATCAAGATGATGATTTACCCCCGCCAATACCTCCTAAAAACAAAAACATCAGTGTATACTGTCAACTTTTCAGCTCTTACACTGCACCTAATAATAATGCACTGTCCAAATGTTATCGTTATTCAGTGCATACCGATCAAGAGATTTATCGCAGTCAAGCGACCTATCAACAGGTTGAACTATCTTTCAATCAACAAAAAGAATTTCATAATTTTAACAATCAATTAACAATAGATAATGATTTTCACCATAAAAATAAACATAATCGGCAAAATAATCGCCAACGTCTAACTATCAGTTCATTGACTACAAGTTCAGATGATTCTATGTTCTCTGTCGATTCATTCAATTCAGATTCAAGCAAAGAGATTAATTGTTTACCGTTGCCACCTAAAAAACTAATAAACCCAATCGAAATACCCGAAAAACCGCAAGCCTACAGATGCAAAAGAAATATAGATAATGAAGAATCAATGACTAAATTGCATCATCATTTATTTAAATCAAATAGTCGAAATTCAAATGAAATTAAGACTACAAAACTAAAAAATTTTGATACAATCGATTTCTCTCAATCAAGTTCACCAGCTGGCCTACAAAATTTTGAAAGGTAAGAATGAAAAAATTAGCTTTTTTAAAAATCAAATTTTTTTTGAATTAAGATATAAATTGACATCATAACTAAATAAACTTAATTTTGTATTGAGGTTAGTTATTTATTTAAAATTATTTATTCAATAAGTTTTTCTGACTTCGGTAAATATTTTCTTTTAAATCGGTTACAAAGTTTTTTTTTTTCATATAGTTAGAATTTATAAGTTTTACATACCGAGCAAAATGTTTTTATAAATTTTTTTCGTTTTTTTCAAAAGTAACTTGTGCTTGAATGTAGATCAAGTTGCAAATTTGAAAATTACTACTCATCATTATTGACGTTAATTTAGTTGATTTATAGTTTAAATTTTTAGATTTTTAAATTTTTAATCGTAACATAATTTTACCAAGCAAATGTTATGTAGCAAATAAAATTTTAATGAAATCTATTACTACCGTAAAAGAAAAAAATAGTAAACAAAAAATTTGAACTTAGAAAAATTTCTTGTTAATTATTTTTAAGCTTTATCTTTTAGAACATAAAAATCATCAATTGAAAAGCATATTAAAACAAAATTTCAAAATTCATAGAGAAAACGGAATGATTGACCACAGAAACGAAAATTTTTTCAGTCTTTTTTTGTTAATATATTTTCTTAAACAAATTTCCCTAACTATTTAAATAAAATTCAATTGAAAATAAATAAATGTTACATTGAACTTCAATCTATTATAATAAATTTTTTAATGGGAATTGATTCACAAAATTGGTTATATATTGAAATACTTATTTTTAAATCTAAACATAACTAAAACAAGCTATTAGCAGAGTGTTTTTAGTAAAGATAAAATAATATAAATATAGTTGTACTAAGAATTCTACTTTCAAATTTTATTTATTCATAATGTAATTGTATATAAAAAGAGCGCTAAATATTCATGTTTTCTTTAGGTGAATTTTAAATCACAACACAATTTGGAACACACGATATCTAACATTTCAGGATATTTTAAATTTTAATATTTTGAAATTAAAATAACACTTTTGAATCTTTAAAAAAGAAAGTCTGAAATGTGTGTGTGATGATAAAAATACGAATAAAATTATTAGTATAAAATGTTTTTCTAATTCATTTGCTAAGTTATCTTTTTGCAAAATATTTTCATACGGTTTGTTTTATCTTAGAGAGTGGGTAATCTGATAAAATTTGATGTCTGAAATGTTTCAGTAATAATGTGAATATCTTTTTCTCTGAATCATTAAGGTAATAATTATTTTAATTTTAATTATATGGTGATCTTAAAATATGTAGGCTTCAAAAGTCTTTAACGACTAATCTTTACTGATTGGCAAAAATTATTTACTCATATGATCGTACTTTTACATTAAAAAACAAATATATCGTATTTGCCTTCTGATTTAAAAGGAAGCAACAAGATGTATTTAAACTGTTTGATAAGTGCATATTCTTGGGCAAAGTGTGAATCAAATGCCGATCTGCTTATTTTGCTAGTTTCTTTTTTCAATTTTTTGTCCATTGAAGCATTTTTTAGGAGAGAGAAAGAGAGAAAGAAAGAGAGAGAGTATTCGATATTACTGAAAGTTTGATAAAGATTTTTTAAGTACACTGGCTAGCCTTCATCTTTTAATGAATCATTGAAGAGAGGGAGTACAGTTCAAAAAATCATGTTTGCTTTTTAATGGTAAATTGGCCTTTCTCGTGATTGAGTTTGCATTTGTTCATTTCTTTTATCGAATTGATGAGTATGGTTTAAATGAAAGCTTTTTTTTCTGAAATTATTCTTTTATTTAAATATTTTCTGAGCTTTATGTCCATGTAAAATTTTTTGTTAGTGATGATATTAATACTTCATTGTGAATAATAGTTTTTACAAGTATTTTGAATGAATAGTCTAAAAAATTTTTAAATGGCGACGACTTTGAAATCTAAATCCATTACTTGTTGTAATTTACCATTCAATTCTTATCCTTGGTACCTGCTTCGCGAAAACTTTTATGATCATGAATGGTCATCTTACGAATTTATGAATATTTTTCAGATCAAAAATCTTGATCAATTCACTAATTTTTTCTACCATTGTTCTAGTAGTGGAATTTCAAGTATTCAATCAATCACTAAAAACGACAATTTTTTCAATAATGATGAATTAAATAAGTCAAACATACTTGATGAAATTAGTGTACAAAAATATTTGATTTTTAAAAAGGAAACTCTACCTTTAAATAGGGAGACACCTAAAAAAGAGAACAAAAAGCAACAAGAAAAGACTTTAGATGATTTCAAAGAAGAATTACAGGGTGGACCCGTTGATGCACTTATTGTGAAAGCGACGGAAGTGTCAAGCAATAGAAAGAAAGGTATAATCATAGTATATATTTTATAATTTTAAAATGTGCTATAAAAATGAATTATACAAATTCAATAATTTTTATGATTAATTTTTTCTAATTTAGATTTCCTGTTTCTGGAAGCTTTCCTAGCCACCTATCGTACATTTGTATCACCAAACAGTTTAATAAATAAGCTGATCTATCGTTTCAACAGATTTATTCGAATGTCTGAAGATAAACAAATGTATGCTAAGAATGCATTTGCTCTTCTAGTACGAGTGGTTGATGATCTTTGTGTGACCGATTGCAGTAATGAGTTAATGGAAAATCTGTTTGCATTCTTTTATTCACTCATTTTAGGAGGTGATTTGGTATTAGCCAAGGTACTACGGAATCGTGTTCTAGAAAAAGTAAAAATAAAACAGGCATCATCTGCAGTTCAAATACCAAAACTTCTTACTTGTTTATCAATTACAACTAAACAATGTAGTCTACTTGATTTCAAATCTGAACATATCGCAGAACAAATGACGCTGTTTGACAACGAATTGTTTGTCAAAATAGATCCAAGTGAACTTTTACTATGGTCTCGACAACAGATTGAAGAGCCAAATTTAAGCAAATTCACTGAACATTTCAACAAGATGTCTTATTGGGTTAGATCAAGAATAATTGAAGAGAACGAATCCAAAGAGAGGGAAAAAATTGCTTGGAAATTCCTTAAAGTTATGAAGCATTTGAAAAAATTCAACAATTTTAATTCATATTTAGCTCTATTGAGCGCACTTGATTCAGCACCCATTAGGCGTCTAGACTGGTCAAAAAGTATTACGGAAACATTAAACGAATATTCAACCCTTATAGATCCATCTTCATCATTTCGTACTTATAGAATTCTCATCGAGGAGACTCAACCACCATCAATACCTTACATTGGTCTTATTCTACAAGATCTTACATTTGTACATATTGGTAACAAGGATCTATTACCAGATGGTCAGTCAATCAATTTCGACAAACGATGGCAAATATTTAATATTCTTGATCAACTTAGAAAATTTCGTCACAGGTACTTGATAATTAAATTTTTCGAATCATTTTACTAAAATTTTTTCTTAATTCTTCTCACATAGTCAATATAATTTCAAAAAAAACGAACAAATTTTGAATTTTTTCAATAATTTTGATAATTTTTTGAGCGAAGATTCGATATGGCAGTTAAGTTTGGTTTCGAAACCGAAACCAATAAAAATGCCAAAGAAATAATTTATTGAAGAGTATTGTTTTAGAGGTAATTTTTTTGTGCATTTATTTAATAAACATACACTAGAATCAATTAATATTCGATTAATATTATCAATATAAATAATTAAGACAGTAAGACTATAGGTGTAAATATTTCTGTCTAAAAAATGTATTCAAACAACAATTTTTTTTTGTATATTTTTAAAAAAATAATTAAAAATAAAGTTTTTTATTGAAAACAAATTAAAATATTAGCTATTATATATTATATATTATTCTTTCATTCTAAAGCAAATAAACTTCTCTATTAGAGTGCAATCAAAAAAATATTGAAATTAGTAATTTTGTCACTTTTTGTGTACCATTATCAGTAAAGTGCTTATATTTTTCAATTGCCAACTTAAAATTTTATTTTATTTCAGATTTATATAGCGTTTGCGATAGTCAGGTTTATACTTAAATAAGTTTTAAGAGTTTTAAAACAAGTAAAAATATTTGGTGACCAATATCAATAATTTCGTTTGTAGAAAGATAAGAATTTTTCTAAATTTAAATCAAATCGATTCTAACCTAAATGATATTAATTATGATCATCATACACAAGATTATCTATGTCAATTAGTATTTTGAAAATATTTCAAAAATTTAATTAAATGGATGATTTTAATGTAAGATTTTATCAAAATAAAAATTCTTTGATTTCAGATTTGCAAGCTAAATGCCATCTTATGTTCTCTTAAGTATGGTTAAAAAAAATTTTTAATTTATAATCTAAAAAAATTTTGATATTGAACTTTACGATAGATCAGATATTTAGATCATCAAAATTTAAAAAAAAAAATTGACTATGAAAAAATTATGAGAAATAGAATTTTATATTAAAAAATGAGAATTAGGTTATATAATAAAAAAAATATCAATATAATTTT
>BLXL01004616.1:0-12408 GCA_023170135.1 Acarapis woodi | reverse complement strand
AAAAATATTTTAGAGGTGTTTTCCGTTTAGAGTTTAAAAAAATTTGATAGTTCTCTGCAAATAAAAGCTTTAGTTGAAACATGACAATTCTTAAATCAGAAAATGGCGAAACATCAATTAAATAAAATCTATTCAGAAAAAAACTAAAACTTTTGAATTTCTTATTAAAATTTTTTTTTTTTTGTAGGCTGAATCACAATTTTTTCCTTGAAAAATTTTACTTGAGTTTATCAATCACTTTCGATTTTTAAATTTGATGAAATACCAGCAAATTAATGAATTTCCGCTTTCGAAACAAATCAATTATAAATATTTTAATAGACTTGGTTTAAGAATGATTAAATAACTTCAAATTAGTACTAAAATTAGAATAAAAAAAAAATAGACAAATTGAATCTTTGTTGAATCAATCATAAAGTGATCGAACTGAGTCGAAAATTAAACTTTCGAAAATTAAACTTTCAAAAATTAATTATTATTTTTGAATCGAAAATAAATAATACATTTTTTTCTTGTGTTTTAAATTTTTACTTAAACTAAATAGGTAAAGTTGAACTTTTTACATTAACTTAGTCAAAATGTAGAAGAAATTCAGTTTAAATCCACAATAATCTGAAAAATTCATACACGATACGAAAAAAACTCCATAGTTGTGAAAAATATCAAAATATTTAATTAGATCTGTTGTTATTGTGCATGTAGCGCCACTATTCGTTGATACTCTGTACGGTTATCTCAAAATATTTTGATTATATAGATTGGATGTGTGACTCGAAAAGTGTTTGAACTAAAGCATCTATTATTCAAAATATTCGATATGCATTACAATCATAAGTTTTAATGTATTTTAGAAATGTTCTGATAGTCAAAAATAGCCTAATTATTTCATTTCGTACTATGTATTTTTTAACAAATAAAATGAAATGAAATATGCTTTAATTTGACTTTAAATAAGTTTTAAAAATTGAAATGACTTTAATAATAATTTGTTCGAGATTGATATTTTTTTTTTGGATAAAAAAAAATGAAAAATAATAAAATTTTCATAGATTAGTTAGTTTTTAAGCTATTTTGATCTCGTTAGATGGCACTTTTTTTTTGTTCTTGTTTCGAATCTCAACTCCAAATTCTTAAGTATTATGATATTCGTTCGAATTTTTCGCCTAAAAAATACTATGAATATATCGTTTGTAATTTTCTTTACTCTCCACTATCAATGTTAATAATCTAAATAAATGTTGAATTAATTTTTTTCAAAAAAATATTATCTATTATTTAATATATAAAATGTAGTGAATATATTATATGACTAAAAATTTTGCCTTTAAATAATTTAAAACTATTGTAGTTAAAATTTTGACTTATTAATCGTATAGCATTATTTTTGAAATACTTTTTTTTTTTAACATATCTAGAATTTTTCTTATCACTTTTATTTCTCTTTTCAATGTTCTCAATTTTTTTTTTCTTGAATAAAATAAAAAAATAAAAATTTCATCGTTTCGTTCCTAACTATATCTAAAATCTTAATTGATTTAAAATAAAATAAGTTTAATAAATAGAATTGTCTTATTATTCGTATTGAATAAAATCATGGAATCATTTAGCCACTAATTTATCTAAAATCAAATTGTCAATAATTTATCATCTTAAATAAATCAAACATTTAATTTTATAACATTTGCAACAGAAGTTTTTGTAAAATTAACCGGAAGTTTAATTTTTACGGCTTTAGAATTTGTAAATTTCAAAGCACCTATTTTTTTTTATGCAAATAAATGATTCAATTATTATACGTTTGACGACTTTCTTAAATCGATATTAGCTAATTATAATATCTCAGTATAGGCTGTATGAATTTTTTATCTGAATAAATTATTAATTTTACACTATTTTAGAATCACATACATAGTTACTTCGGTTTAAATTTCAAGAGATTATTTGTTAGCAAAAAAAATTTTCCACTTTTTAACAATAAGTATAATCTTATAAAAAATTATTAATAAAGATTTCTGATGCTCAAAAGAAGATAAAATAAGTAATTTAGATTCTAGGGAATATTTGATATTGAACTTTTAATGTTGTAATTTATTAAATCAATTAAAGTAGTAGCAGGTGTTTGATAAATTATGAAAGATTCAAGATAATAAAATGAACTATTAATTTTAAATATTTGAACTTAATAATAAGAAATTGAATTTTTTTCTGTCAAATCAAACGGAATGATTAAAGTGATGACGAAATTATTATTTAAAAAAAATAAATTATTCGAAATCTAATTTGAATTGAGAATTAGAAACTTTAATCTATATTAGAAAATAAACTTGATTTTTAATTTTTTTTCTGAGAACTCGTTAGTTAAATTTTCAGACTAATATATTATTTGATATTTTCTATTTTTAGTTGAAAAAAAAATTACAAAATAACTTACAAACTTATTAGAAGATTAGCCGATCGTCATCTTTTGCTAGATTTTAAAGAGATAAGAAACGTGCGTTTCATTTTAAAATTTGATGCAAATGAATTTAAGATGCATATTTAGTTTGCCCGAAATAAGTTGATTACGTTTATCAAACAAAACGATCTTTTAGACACATAATTTCAAATTTTATACAACGTAAGTGTACACTCATAATGGACACTTTGGTGCAAATTAAATACAAATCTACACGTGGCTCTTAAAATGAGCTGTTGATAGTAAAGATTAAAGATATCAAATTTTTTTAGTTTTTTTTAAATTTTCTTTTTCGATGTATTGTAATTTCATGTTATACTATTTGGTATAATTTTTCTTCGCAAAGGCAGTTCTAAATTAAATTTATTCTAATATAACAGGCCATTATAAAATTCACAAACTCACGATGTTCTATCCAGATTTGACTTTATAAAAATAATGTAATATTGAATATATATTTTGTATACTTTACATTATTCGAAACAGGAGATGAAATTGTGGATATTAAAGTGTTTTCTTTTTTTTTATTTATTTTTTAACTTTACGATTGAAATACTGAATTCGAACAATAGACCATAGTTTTAATCAATGAACAATTTTCACATAAATATACTATAAATAGTTTTGATTTTGAGATCTAGAGTCATTTGAACAAGATCATTTCGAGAAATTGTTTCTGTTTTTTAAAAGTTTGAAAAATCCAAATTTTGTATTAGAAGACCAGTTAGATTTTTTTTAACTTCTTATTGAAGAGTTTAAAGTATTAAAATGGTGAAATCAAGAACATTTATTAGAAGATAATCAAAACTCAATGGTATTTCTATTGAAACTTACAAAAATTATACTTACATTTACAGTGCAACAAAAATTTACTATTGAAAAAATCTCAAAACACTGATCAGAACATTAAAAGAGATCGTTCATTTTTCGGAATCGTTTTATTAGTAGCCCTTGAACGTAGAATTTTTAATATAGTTTATTTTCCTTCAATTGCAATCTCGATTGATTCAAACCCAAACCAACTCGATTAACCTCTAAAAAACATTGTTATTTTGTTTATATATATGTTCAAACTCTAATTCACTCAAATTTCTTAATATGCCAAACTAATGCGTTGTAAACTCAAATTATAAGCATTCTGCTTATTATTTGTGACATATCAAAAATATTTAACCGAAAAATTCAGTGTGAAATATATTTTAAAGTGTGCTTTTATAACTGGCAAGTAAACAATTTAAGTACAAACCTCTAATCATGAGCCCATTAGCGCAAAAAGTGAGTAATTTATAAGTTTTAAACAAGTTAATCGGAATATAGGATATGACTTTCAAGTACACATATAAAAAAATCTATTATTTGAAAAAAATTCTGTGAAAAAAGTCTTTGAACGAATTGAGTTGGGTTGAATCATTTGAAAGATCATAACATCTCATCCTTAATTATAGACTATAAATCTAATTAATAGATCACTAAATATAATGCATTTATCTAAAGTAAATATTTTTCTTATAAGCATTAATCTAAAAAGTAATTAAAATTAAAATTGATTCTAAAGTTATTACTTTGAAATTTTTGAAAATTCTCATTTTATTTTTAAATTATTAGCATATGTTCTAGTTCCTAATGAGTATGATTTTAATATACACATTCGATCAAATCAAATAATGAAAAAAAAATTAAAAATAATGTTTTTCGAAAGACTGATACCACATGATTTATTTGTCTAATTAAATTTCGAAAAGAAAAAATTTAGACATCTTGATTATTTGATTTATCTCAAAGTAACAACCAAATTATCGCTTTAAATAGTGTCCATTTTTTCTCAAATAATTCGTTTTAAGTCTATAATTAATAAAAAAAAAAATACTAAAATACTGATTGATTATTTTCTAATTTAATTTAAAAATTAAAATTTATTTATGATTTTTTAATTATTACTTTGAACGAAATAATTTAATTCATTTTGTTATATTAAATTCAAAAATGATAAAAAATTAAAAAAAAATTATATTTGTATCTAAAATTTAACAAAATCAAATAAACTGTTGAAAAAATATCGATTCGAAAAATTTGATATTATGCTACCAAATGTAATCAAACTGTTATACATTACACATAAAAATTATCCTTAATTTATATATTGAATATTGTTGATTATCTAGAGATTCGAGAAAATCGATGCAAAAATTAAAAAATAAATACATATATTAAATTGTAAATTTGAAAATTATTATATTCTAATGAATCGAGTCTAGTGTTGACACCAAACAAACTTTTAAATTTGAAAAATTTAAATTTTTTGAAAATGACTCAAAATCATAAAATATTCTCTAAATATTAAACATTTGATAAATTATGAAGAATTAAAAAATATTTAATTTTATTATTAACAAGATAATAAATCGAGCAGATTATTTTACTTTGACATCCAATTACTGCTAAATAATGAAATTTTCGAACAAAAAATATAAAATTCGTAAACATATTCATGAATACATTTTTTTAAATTTACAGATGAATTGCGAATGGATTTATCATAGAATTTCAATAAATTCGTTTGAATATAGATTAAAGTGAATTTATAAAAATATATTTTTATGCAGTATATTGATTTATAATTTTTTTTTCAAATAAACAATTAGACATTTTTAAAAGGTAAGAATTTCGAAAATTGACAAATTATTTGATTTATCTAAATCTAGAAATAAAAAAACAATATCTGCCACTAAGAAGTTTAATTTATGCGCGAAAAAATTTATAAAAAATGCTCTGGTATAAAAAAAACTCTACTTAATTAATTTCAAAGGAAAAGAACTAAAATCGATTTTGATTCAAACATAGGTGCAATTGTTGAAATCTGTTTCTCCTTTCGTAATTAATTCATTAATAATTTATAAATTTTTTTTTATAATTAAATAAATTTTTCATAATTTTTTAAAAATAATAAATCTTCCATTTTTTGTTATTATTTACATTGTAATTATCATTTATTACATAAAATTGATTTCTTGCGGGAAACTTATTGAATATCTATGTCATTATTATAATTCTTATAATTAATTTAGAATAAATAAATATCTGAATCATGCATTATCAATTATTTATCATTAATATTAATAATTCGAATGCTTTATTTAATAATTAAAATTTTTCTATTTACATTGAAAAAAACTGATAAATAAAATGTCTAAATTGAATACATTTTGAAATTAAATTTCGAGTTTAAATCATATTCCGAATTATTTGAATTTTCATTTCTCAAATCGTCATTTAGTTTGTATAATTTGAATTGAAGATCGCTTTAAAGAGGAATAGAAATCATGTTTAATAAAATAAAGTTATTCGGTATTTTCAAAATATGAAATGTATAAATGTGTTGTATAAATCATAATTTTTTAAAAAAAAATTTAAAATTTTTTTTACTTAATTTTTAATTTTGAATAAATTTTGTTTTGTCAAATCATAGGAATTATATTTCGTAAATGATAAAAATTTCAAAAAGTGGTTTAAATAATCATTAATTAATTACATTTATATTTTTTCGACCTGCAAGAAAAACTTATTATGAAAGGCGGCTATTCATTAGTTCTGCCATCAATTTTTTTATAGCAATAACTTTTATCATTAATTTAGAATCTAATATATCAATTATGGTACAGCACTAAAACTGTAAAATATTTACCATACCAATTCTTGAATATTTGAGTAACATTTATTTAATTTTAGAATATCAAAAATTGACAGATAAAAATAAATCAAACTTTGCTTTTTACATTTTGATGAAAATATTGATGAAATATTTGAATTGAAAATTTTTGTATTGAATTTTTTTAAAAAAAATATATATAAAGTTTTATTTAATTTAGAAATGGAAAATGATTTTTTTTAATAAAAATTAAATTTGATCATGAAGAACAAAAACAGCGTTTCAAAGACACAAAGCTTTTATGTAAAAACAATGGATTGAAAGATAATAAATAACAGAACAAAGAAAACATTTAAATCATAGCAAATAAAAACTATTAATTTCAAATCAACAAGTAACCCAATTATTATTATTATTACTTATTATGAATAAGTTGAAAAGAGGCAAATATTTTTTTCCAATTACCAATATTGTTTCGTCTTCTAATTTTAAAATAAATTTACGAAATTTTTATCTAAAAATTAATCAAGACGTGAATAAAATCGAGATAGATTTATCCGAACTAAGAATCATTATTTTTTTTTGAATCTCTGATACGTTTTATAGCGTTTACAGCCAAATTAACGTAAGTGTTCTTGCTCGGGCTACGCTTGAAAATATTCTTTTCTTCTTCTAAAGCTTTATCATATGCTTGCTCATGAGTTTGATTTACTTTTAGACATTCATCAATTATAAGATTTAAATATCTTTGCCTGATTGTATTCGGAATCTTACCACCTAATTCTAATGGTAATACAGGTCTTTTTGGTAATAATTTTTTAGAAGCATCAGATGTTGACACTTGTTTATTAATCGATGGAATATGAGCAATACGTTTTTTTGAGCCGATTGAATCCGAAAAAGAGGAAGATTTGTCTGATTTTGTTACATTACTATTGTTTACACTGTTAAATCGATCAAACATTACTTGAGCCGGTGTAATACGTTTGTTCTTTTTAAGCGGTTGAATGACAGAATGCTAAATTTATTTTTTTTTGAAAATAATATATTTATTAATGAAATCAAACTTTAAGAAAACAATCTTACCGATTTATTGTCAACTTTATGAGCTATTCTGGATTTCTTAGGTAAAGAATTAAGTTCCTGTTCAATCACATTGATTAAATTAATAGCATTTTTATGATTATATTCATCCTTATCTACTATATTTTCATTGCATTGATCGCGTTTTATATTTGATTCTTTTGAATTCTGATTCGATTGTTCATTATGATTAAAATTATTTCGTTCCAAATCTTCATAAATTTTTTTATCTAAATTCGATTTGATCTTCTCTTCTGATGAAATGAATATTAATTAAATAAAATTTCACATATATTTTGTAGATATAACTACCTTTATTATCATCATTGATTTCAATAATTTCCTCATCTGTATCTTCATCAAAAATAGAACTCAATGTCGATTCAATATTTTTGAATACATTTGAATTCTCTGTGGCCACGTTTGCTTGATTATTTTTGATATTTTTCACTGTACTATCCTGATCATCATCTTCGCTATCAAATTTATTGACAACCTCTTTACTATTACTTAGAGATTTTAATTTATTAATCGGTGTTGGTTTGTATTCAGGTGTGCATAATTTAGAAACGGTTTGCGTTTTTCGAAGAAGATGAACAGGTGTGGGCGTATAATTAACGATATCTGCTTTTTTATGCTTAAAATGACAATAGATTCGATCACAGTTATCTCTCTCGAAGTATGGGCAAATTAAATTTTTAAAAAGACCAGACGAAGGTAACATGATTTATGAATAATTGAATTTTCTAAAAATAAAATATATATTCAACAAATTTTCTAATCATTAAAATTTACTTTCGTCAGAGAAATCAATCACAATTTAATTTTGACCGTATAAATAAAGAAAGTAATTGAACCAAAGTCCTATCTTCATAAGACATATATTATAACCATACACATAAAAATAAATATTTTTTTTTCAAACGCGCATACTCATTATACATAAAATTACATTCAGTAAAATTTAATATTTGTATCGTTCTTGAAATCTGGTGTCGACATTGCAGAGATATACACTTTGTTGCTAAGCAAATTGTGTTATTGTTTAAATTGACAGATCAAAACAAAATCACACTTCATCTTATATGATTGAATTGGTGAAATCAAAAAATACAAAATACGTTTAAAAAATAGAGAAAATAACAAATTAATTGGTAATCTTTATTGCAATAAATAGTGGCGTATTTGATTGAGAGGAATATTGGAGATACTCCAAGTGAAATAGTAAATAACAACTTAGCAATAGAAGATCATTTACTTTTTAATTCAATCAAAACCTTTATAAAATGATGTTGAATTTGAATAAAATATTTTTATCAAGTTAGATAAAAATTATAATAAATTTTATATTATTTGCAGAGCACTGCTTCCTTTTCTTATTTAAAATATTTTTTTTTTAGCCAGTCCATCGAATTTCTTGACCTTGCTTTGTCTAATCCGACTATATTTACTTAAACTACCAGTATTTTTTTAATCATCACTTTCACTATTCGTTAAAATATCACTAAAACAAGATTGGTTGTTTAAACTATGTACACTTGAAATTTTATTTCTTTTTTTTTATCGAAATTGCACAAATTATTTTTGAATTTAAAAAACATATTTAAAAAATTTTAGAGCACAAACACGTGAATTAAAAAAACTTGAATACTTGATAATATTATCTAAAGCAGTTATATAGATTCTAAAAAAGAATCAAAATGTTCATGTCCGTGAAAATTAAATATTATTGAAACGAAAAAATTGATTGCTATTTAATTTATAGTAAATATTATTAATAGATTTTAATTATTTTTCGATAAATTGATTTTTTTGACGCAAAACAAAATTCAATTTATTTTCAACTGAATAATAGAAGGTCAACAAAAAATTCCCAGTACATTCACCTCTTCTTCTGGATCAAAATATCAAAAGCACAAAGAACTTATTGATTCACATATTCCACTTGTATCAAGAAATCAACAAATTTGTGGAACAAATTCGAAATTCAAATCAACTTGTCTCTTATTCAGTAATTAATTTTTATATATCTTTATTTAATTGAATACATTTACTCAAAATATTCTTTCATTCCGAATAATCATCAATATACAAAATATTTAATAGGACATTTTTAAAATCATGACAAACTCGCTCTAAAAAGTGCTATTTTAGTTTCAAGAATTTAAGTTTTTTAACAAAAAACCAGTATAAATCATCTTTTGACATATTGGAACAAATAGAAGATAGATCGAAAGTTGTATTTATGAAAAATATAAAGTTTGCTGAAAGTTTAACGAAAAAATTTCAAAAATTATTGCAAAATAAACAAGATCACATGTATTTTTAACGAGTTTTTTTTTGTAACTTCTTCACAATCGAAAAAGAAATCTCGATACTATTTTGTGATGACAAGTGAAGATAAGATTTACAAAATTATTCGATTTTATTGGGAGAATGATTCTAATTTTTTATTTTTTATTATTTATTTTTTAAATATCTTTTCTGTGAATTTAGAATTTAAAAATTTAAATAATAGCACTTCAAATAATCACTCTTTTAATATAAATTATATATTTAATGTGAAACTTTGTTCCGAAAAACATGTTCAAATTTTAAGATTATACAAAAAAAAGTTGTCCAAAATTTAATTCAAACTGTTTTATTTTTGTAAATACTGGATGTGGCTTTGCGATTGGAAATATTTTGAAATTCATAATTCTAAATTTATTTTGTTTATTTGATTTTAAATAAATATTTTTTCTTTTAATTTTTTATTAGATTTTTGCATATGAAATTTATAGGAAAATTACCAAACACTCTCTTTTTTCATGCGCGAATTTTCTCCACTTTCAATATGCAGACAGAAATCTGATATTCTTTTTTTGCTTGAGTATTCAAAAAAATACAACATATGAAATTTTGTAAAGCCCTTAATCTAAAAATCGATTTAAAATACGATAAATCAATCATTTTTCTATACAAATATTCAACTCGAAACGACAATAATTATAGCATTTATTAATTTACAAATATAGAGATGCTGCAAACACAATATCACGTTTTATAGCCTTATCTGCTTCATTAAATTTATTTTCTAAATCTGTATTACCAATTACTTTAGCTGCTTGTACCATTTGTCTAATTAGTTCTTCTAATCGACGCATACACCGGATAATAGAACCTTCAAATACATCAGTCATTTTACAAAGTTGAGCAAAACTTGATCCCTTTGACCAAGCATATACCACATCCATTAAATGGGGCTTAAATGATTCAATATATTCTAATTCATCAATTTCGAGCTTAGCCTCTTTTGATACAGTTGCGATACGTTTTGCAAGCTCTTGCATTTGTCGTAATGGTTCAGAAAGTTCTTCTGTGAGTTTAGGCAGTTGTTCAGCTTTTTCTTCAAACACAAAACAGGAAAGTAAGGCTACAATCTGATTCGGATTTAAATCGTTAAATAGTCCATCAAATAACATTTCAGTAATCAACAATTCATCGCCACTTGTGATCTCACAAGCCACTCGGCCTTTGCGTTCAATCACATCAGCATTCGTACAGTATCCGAGTCGTCTTAATACTCGTTTTCGACATCTAAGTTCGTCCATATGAAGCAATGATTCAGTTTTTCTTAATTCACTTTTGTATTTTTTAATTTCTTCTTCAAGTTCGTTTTTTTTCTTATATGACTCAAATGATGCATCATCTATTGTGCCTAATTCAATTAAACGCCTTTCATATGTTTCGATTTTAGTAACTGTATTCAAAAAGTTTTGATTTTTAATCTTCATATCTTCGATTGGATCTAAAAGAGGTACTTTATTATCGAATTGTCTTTGTACCTGTCTTATTGATTTTTTAACCGATAGTTTGTTGTCAAAATTTTTTAAATCTTTTGGTACAAATATACGAACAGAACTTATTTTTTGAATGTTTTTCAAAGAAATAGTTATTATTTTCATTTCCCCATCAGTATCTGCTTTTGGCTTTATCCATTGATTTAGATCATTAAAAGCACGTTTGTCCAAATCAACCATGACATCAATAGTATAGGTAAATAATTCTTCATCTATTCGTTCAGGCTCTTTAGTTTTCTTTTTCTGAAAATTAATCACTGCAGCCCACCCTAAATCAACTCCTTTATTACTGTTTATTTTCAACAGTCTGCCTGATTGTATAAATGGTATTATATAGTCTGGTCTGCGAACATATTCTAAAAATTCATTAGACAAAATTTGTATCTGTTTTTTAATATTAAAGTAATCCTTTACTTTTTTTTCATTTTCAATCTTAATCTTATTATATTCATCTATTAATGTTTTGATTTTTTCAGATATTCTAGGAACTTCAGCATAGTGTTGAAATTGATAAAAACTATGCTGAAGCATATATTCTGGATTCACATCTTCAACTCGTAATAAATTTAGAACCATATTGTAGGTTAGATGAAAAGCTGAATTCATTGGATCTGGTTTACCTTTAATTAATTCTTTGCCAACAGCAGGACTCATCTTTTCATCAATCATTAAAATTACAATACCACGGTCATCCTAAGTTAATAATACAAAAATTATTAGAATCAGTTAGCAGATATAATTCTGTAAATTAAATTCGTTCTTCATGAATATCATAAACTTACACTGCAAAAAAAAAAAAAAAAAATTTTAAATTAGCAAAAACAAATAGATTATTCTTTACTATAAAATATTACCAACCAATGTCTTCGTCCAGCTCTTCCACTCATCTGAATGTATTCGCCTGAACTAATCCAACGAAAATTATGTCCATCAAATTTTCTAGCATTAGTAAACACTACTGTTCTTGCTATTTTAGTCAAATAGAAATATTAATAAAATAAACCTTTTTTAGACATATTTTATAAACATAAATATACTTGAATATTTCTAATTACCTGGAAAGTTAAGACCCATTGCAAATGTTTCAGTTGCAAATAATGCTTTTATTAGACCTTCGCCGAAGAGAATTTCGATTGTTTCTTTGATGATCGGCAATAGTCCGGAATGATGTATACCAATACCTCTTTTGAGTAACGGTAATACATGTTCGACTTGTGGTAACGTCCTATCTTCTTCACTTAACACATCAGTGGCATTTTTAAACACTTCTTCAACAAGACGCTTTTCTTCATCATTATTAAAATCAAGTTTACTCATTTGCAATGCATATGATTCACAATCTTTTTTGCTAAAACTAAATATAATAACAGGAGCCAAATCTT
>BLXL01004609.1:0-10419 GCA_023170135.1 Acarapis woodi | reverse complement strand
GTCCATGTTTGAGCTTTCAATGATTGCATTGCTTGGATATATTATAATTGAATTTTTAATGTTTTCAATACGCGAATTTCTCGCTATTAAAAAAAAAATTAATTCAGATCACATTTTGTGCCGTTTTCCAATATTCTACCAGCTATACAAGACTAAGCTCAATTCAAAATTTTAATTTCGATAATTTGATAATGTTTATTTTCTTTCAAGCGTATTTATACTTAAATTTTTTGCAAAAATCATAATTCACTATATTGTTCACAATTTTTCATTTAAAAAATACGGAAAAAAATTATCGAAAAATTAATATTCTAAGAAATAGAAGAAATAAAAAAAATTGGTTGATTCCAAAACTTAACTAATTTTGATTGTTATAAAAAATATTGAAAAAATTATTGAATAAAAAGAATGATACTTAAAAATTTCCAAAATTAATTTTAACGACCTTCTTCAATTATTATAAATGATTACAAGTAATCAAACAGAGAAGTAAACAAAACAAAAAGAAAATTTAATTTGAATGTGTGCAAGGCACGCTAACCGATGAATCATTAAGAAAGTATCAGTTTAATTTTATTTACGATTTGCCTAAGTATATATTAATGGGGATTATAATCATAGCTTGCAGACAAGTTCAAAGAATTTTCGTACTGGAAATATTATATTAATTTCTTTCACTTTTCTTAAATTTGAAAATAAGTTTACAGCCGCAATTTAAGGTAGCTAACAATCAATTGAATGATGTAATCATTAAAGCTTTAAATGAAAGCCCAAAATCAATTTTGAAAACGAATTCAATATTAAAATTTTAAGCATATAGGAGAACAATATATATATTTAACCAATTTACAAAAAACAAAAATAATCTTACAATTGCAGCACACGAGAATTTTAAGAGCATATTTATGATTGTGTGTTTTTTTCTATATAGCCTATGTGGTTTATTTTAAAAATAAATTCATATCCGGCAATTTCTAAAAGTAATTTTCGTTTTAAGTTTGATTTTTATAATAAGCGTTAATAATTCAAAATTGTTGATTATTGGAAATTCATTAGAACATTAGTTATAAAAAAACTTAAATTCGATGGTTAAATTCTCAGTTTTAATCACAATGTGCGTCTGTCATGCACAGAAAAAAAAATAGGAATTTCTTTTTACAAAAAAAAATTTCCTAATTTTTTATGACTGTACTTTATATGAATCGTTTTTCTATTTGACAACTTGATTTTTTCGAAGTCGACAATTCAAAAAATTTTTTTCCTTGCTATTTTCAAAGTTTCGAAAAATCTCCGATTCGTTTGTGCAAGAATAAATGTGAATTCTACAAATTGCAAATTTATTAAAAAATTTACAAAGATTTGGCATTTTCTTGCTTAAACATTTATTAAAGAAAACTGAAGATGAAAATTCATATAAAAATTTCGAGTCAAGATTTTATTTTTTTACTATTTTTTCTGCGTTAGTATGTTTGTTGTGAAAAAAAAGTTATTTTGCTTTGTATAATTTTTTTTATTAATCTTTTAAGTTAAAAATTACTTGATTAATAATTTTTTTTTTTTAATTTAATTATTCTTTTATTTTTAAATGGAACACTTAAGTTAAAATGCTTTCTTATCAAGAATGTCTTTAAATTAGAGAAATTTTAATTATAGTGTAGGTGTTAAGACAAAACTGAATCGAATAGTAATACAAAGAATAAAATTTTGAACACAAAAATTCCAAAAATTTAGGTTTCTCATATCAAAAGTCAAATTTAGAACTTATTTTAAGTTTTTAAAACTTTTTATTTTAATAAATGTTAGAATTTTTTTGATAAAGGATGATATTTTGTTCAGGAAAAGAAAGTAGATCATATTTTCTGAATCTATTTTCTAAAAATTAATTACATCTTTGCATTCAGACTATATTTTTTATAAATGATTTTAATTTTATTCAATTGAAAATTATATATTTAGATGGGTGATTTGAAGTTTGTAAAAAATTCTTATATTTTAAAATTCAAAAGCCTATAGTTTTAGTTCATTTTTCTCAAAAATATTTTTACAATGGTTTTTCAAAATTATTATTATTAAAATTAAGAGAAAAAAGCGATTTATATGATCAAAAAATTTTTGTATTGAAAAAAATTCATTCGAAAAATAAATTACAAAAAGGTAAGAAAACGTTTTTAAAAAATTTTACTCAAAATTGATATTTTCATTTGATGATTAATATCATATTATAATAATTATAATACTGATAAAAAAATTTGATAAAATATTTAATATTTGATTGATTAAATAATTATCAAATAATCAAGAACCATTACATATAAATCCTAGTGTGTGATTTAAATTATATTTACCTTTAATGAATATTATTTTCTCCGATCAATTATTTTTATTTTTCATACATTAAAAATCATAGATACTATAAATTTGTTTTGCATTTTAAATTTCTTTAGCTTAAATTTGATCATTAATTACCATTTATTCAAAATAAATTTTTCTAATAAATTTTATTCTTTAATTATAATAAATATTGAATTTTTTTACAAATATTTGCGAATATTCAATTTCTATAAAAAAGTGGGAAAAAAATTTATGAAGACTATTATGAAAAAAAATTATCCTGCACATCAATAATTTCATATTTCAATGTTAATTAAATGTAAAATTTAAATAATTTCAACAATCAGTCAATTTTCTTCTTAAAAAAATTTGCTACGTGCCAAAAAAAAGGAACTTTATTTAGTAATAAGTCTAATTTAAAAAAATTGTGGCAGATAATAATCAAGTTTGTGACTTACGCTTGCAAATCGGAAATGCACCAGACCATCTACCTTGAATACAATAAAGTCTTGTTTGGCCTTTAGCTATATACTGTTCATTACAATAATATCGTACACCCAAACCATTATGTCGTAATTTGTAAGTAGAATTTGGAATTTCTTTCGGAACGCATTTATTTTGTTTGCTATTTATTTTAGTCCACGAAATAGTTACCGGTGTGAATAACAATTTATAATGTGAGAATATTTTATTCATTGTAGAATTTTGATTCTTAAATTTTTGCATATTGTCGATGGTATCATTCGAATTTTTATCATCAATATTAGTTTCAAGTTGTTCAGATTCAGGCCTAGAATGTGGTTGAATTGGATTTTCATTCAATTGATAATTTATTACTGTATCATTCCAATCTGATTTTGTATTTTTAATTTGTTTTATTTTATTTTTTGCAAACTGTTGCTCATTTTCTTGATTTTTATTTGTTTCTTCGGTATAATTATTTTGAGAATATCCGTTAATCTTCGTTTTGTTATTTTGTTCATCATTTAATCGATTCGATTGATCGTTGATTTCATATTGATTTTCATTTAGCCGAATATTATTTTCAGTTTGATGATAAATAGAGCTTTTATTGAATTGATTTAATTCATTTAATTTTATTATTCCTGCATTTTCATATTCTAGATTATTTAATTTATTTATAACTCCATAACTCACGTTTCGATCACTTGGTTTTGTCTCAATTAAATTAATAAATATCATTAAAATCAATAATTCGATTAAATTCATTTTGAACTTTCAATTCTAAATGATTTTCGATTTCATCCAAATAAAAGTGAATGATGCTCATCAATCAATAGATGATGAGTGTTGTTATTCTTAAAGTAGTGTAAGATTACTACAAAAAGGAAAAACAAAATTTATTTCAATTTTATATATATGCATTTGGAGAGATTGTTCATTATCTTTTTTTTTTTCATTTAGATTAAACACTTATGGTAACTGAAAGCGAGAAAAATAAAATATTCTAAAAAACATTTCACTTATTTTGTCATTCTCATATTTGAATATTATTTTATCTTTTAACAAGATAATCTGAATTTTAAGTGTCTAGATTCGTTAAATAAATGGTCTAAAGCTGGCAATTTATTACTAAACAAATAAAATCCAGATTTTAGCTTAAATACGTCTATATACCAAATGCAGAAAGGAGTGTCAACATTTATAGCAACACTTTTACTTAATGTTTTCTATGATTAGTTGATTTAAATTGAATGTATCTCATTTTACTAATCAACATATTAATTTATTTATTGTATTTATGAGTCCGCCTATCGACTAATTTGTGAAGTACTACTTCTGAATCCCATTAATGACTCATAGAAATCGTGACTATTTGAGATTTGTTTTCCAAATATTGAACATTCTTTTTTTCAATCTATCCAATCATTTGAATTAGAAAATCATAAAAGTTCAAAGATTAATAAATTTCGTAATCACTAATATATTACTATCTATTTTTTTTAGCATTATAATATTATTATCGTTCAAAAGGCACGATATAGTTAAATAGTTTTATTATGAGTTTCAAATCTGTTTATCAAATAATCTGATCTTTTTATTGAAAGGTAGTGTAAATTGCCGATTAAAATATATATGATATATTAATATAGTTTTCTAATTGAAAAATAGTTTTAAATGATGATATCGATTAAGCTTGCAAAAAGCATCTATTTGATACCCAACAATTTTATTTTTCCTTTAAAGTATCATACAGCAGCCTTAATCAATAAAAAGTTACATTTCAAATTTCGAATTAAAAAAATATTTGTTTCATACCAAACATAATTTATAATATATTCATGTGATTAAATTATTGATATTTATTCACTTTTAACTAATCTAACACCAATAAGTAGTTCACTCTCTGCTGAAAATGTCAAAAACTAATGCCAATTAAGGTTTTTAATTTCTTAAAAACTAATTAATGACTAAAAATGGAAATCAAAAATTTAATAAAAATTACCTGTTAAACGAAATAGAATAAAAAAAATACAAATATTAATACATATAACTACACTTATGTAATAAAAAAACAATAAATCTGAAGAAAATCATTGATTATTAAAATTTTAGTTTACATTTATATTGATGAAAAAACTTCTCTGATTGGTGTTAATATGTTCGAAAATCAAAATTGAAAAAAAAAACAGAAACAAAAAAAATTTTCGCTCCGTATGTTTATCAGCTAATTTAATTTTGAAATTTTTTTTAGATCATTTAAAGTTAAAAAATTGTGGTTCAATACTTATCAAATTTGCTAAATGAAAGTTGGAAATTAAATAGAATTCTCTGGTAGAAAATCAATTAGTGTAAGTCGAGAAAATTTGCTGAGTAATCCTCAAAAAAAACATACTACTTTTCAATACATCGAAAAAATTGTTTTCACTCAACAAAATTAAAAAATGCACTTTTTTCGGCAAAATTCATTTAAACGTGATTAATTATTTCTTTAATAATGGTAGCAACGTTGCTAATGAAGAAAATTATTTCACTAATTATATATAATTTCATAAAAAAACTACTTATCAATTCATTCAATAAAAAAAGGTAGTAAAACGATATTTGATTAATCTAAGTATTATTTGCAAGTTGTTTTAAATTTTTTTCACAATTGCAACACAAATACATCCTTTTTTTAATGGTTGCAAAAAATTATAGCACTAATAATCATGTGGTAAGGTTAAAAAACTTATCTTATTTAATTTCGAATTTTAGCTTTTGAATTCTCGAAAATTTTATTAGTCTAAAATCTATTCGCAAAGCTGAATTTGAAGCACAGAAAAACAATAATGTCTCGATAAAGTATAATAATTGATTATATATTATTTGCAATGTACCGGATTTTTTTCATATCAAATTAAATTTAAAATTAAGCTTAATCGGTAGAATTCTAAATATATATTGTGCCTTATAAATAATATGAAAACACGTATAACAGTTAAATGACTAATCATAAAATCAAGAGGATTTGAATGAAAATTTGAAATAAGATTCTTCAAGTTTTTTTTCAAAACGATACTTTTTGTTTTCTATTCTATTCTTTCTCTATTTTTTTTCTTTCTAAAAATTGCATTTCAATTCATAGCGAGATTTATTTGCTCATTTAGAAAATTTTTGTGATAATAGCAAATATAATTAATAATATTCAAACATCTTAATTTTAAGATACTGATTTGTCAGAAATTTGAAAATTTTTATATTCATTTATAATATCTATTTTTGATTTAATTAATTTTTTTTAATTTAAATTTCATATTGGACAGAATCAAGAATAATCCAATTAGCTCACTAAATATTGATTTTATTTTTATAGCCTGCGTTAAAATTTAATGTTAAATGATTAAAAATTTGAAAATTTGTACTGATTCAGAAAGATATATATAATCTGTTTTTATAAATATTACACGATTTTTGAAGTCAATTTATAAAAAAAAAATTTTATTTCATTTTTTTAAGAATGAAAACATTGATGAAAAAATTTTCATTTTAATGTTTGATAAAAGAATATTTTTTAACTATATATATATATGTTATATGAATTGATTTAATTTTATTTCTTTTTTTTATTGTGTCCTTTATCATCATTACATCGGGAAAAATCACAATTGGTTTTTTTTTTGATCAATATATTTTTGTCTTGAATATAGATTTTCAAATTATAATTTACAAATTGCTTTTACAAAAATTAAAATACAATAATTTTTCATAAATTTTATTGTTATTTTAGAAAAACAAATTCTCGAAAATTTTATCAAAAATCTTTGCATTGTCTAGATTCATATTTATCTTTTATTAATCTCTCTTAATAATCCATTCGAATGAGAATTTCAATTTTTTTAGACATGTTTAATCAACACTTTCAATTTAATATTTTCAGCTTCACAGATGCATATTATTGCTTTATTTTTCAAAACTTTTTCGAAATAATATTTGCAGTGCTTAATCGAAGATTCAGACAGAGCATCTGATCCACTAGTATTTTGTTCATAAGTTATTCGAATTGAAAATTCTAGGAATGATGATAATAATCCTTTGTAGTTATGAAATAAAAATTTATAAATAAAATAAATTATCTTTATTAAAAAATATACAAAATAATTTTTGAATGTGTTGTCTCAATTAGTAGCATTGAAAATTGGGAAAAAAAAATTTTATCAAGTTGCTACATTTTTCTTATTAGCTTCAAGATTAAATAGTTTTTTTTTAAAAATTCATGAATAAAGTTTATTTTTAAATTTTTTTTTTTTTAATTTTGAGCAATTGCAAATCTCATGATTATTCAATTTTGACCTTCTTTGTGAAGCCAGAGGCTAAATTATTATTTTTTTTTATTTTCGACTTATTATTTTATCAACTGCTCTTATATTAATAGCTTGTATCAGATTTATATGATACAAAAAGTATATGATACAATCATGCTAAATCTCGTCGATTTTTGTCAAATTTCAAATTGATGAGTCTTGTTCATTGTCATTTATAATTTACATTGAATAAATTAAAAAATATACGATACATAGCATTATATTTTATTTACATATCTTTAAAGTGTTCATTTTATTTGAAATTCTAAGTCATTTATTATACTTATGAAAAAACTATTCGTTTCAAATCAAATGAAAATGTATTTGAATAGATTAATATAATGCTCTTTTTATTCAAAAAAATTTTTTTCTTAAGCTTTTTCATCATCATCATTTAATAATCATTTAATGATGATTATCCTGGTTACGCTACCCATTTTACATTGAAAAAACAATTTCATCAATTATTCTCGCCTTTCTTTTGAATTTATTCTTCAATGAAAAATTTGGCATTCAAATTTTTTATGGCGAAAATAACATTACATACGATGATAATGATTTTGTCATTGAACATTTGGACGACATGTAACTTACCGTAATACTTACAATATCTCTCATTTAATTCCGATCAATAATTCTCACTGAAAAATTTTATGCATTTAAGAAACTTAAAATTATTTTGTTAAATAATTTACTCAATAAAATTGACCTTGTCTAATAGTCTGAGATAATACTTTTCTATAAATTTATTAAGGGAATACTGTCTGATGTACAAGAGATAAAAAATTTAAATTTTGTAAAATTTTCTAGACTATTCAATTAGTCTGTTTATTCAAATTAAAACCATTGCTTATTACAAATCTTCTATTACTTAATATATAAAAATTTATCTTTAGATTGTAGTATTAATATAAAATTCAAAAATTTTTATCTAATATTGAAAATTAAACTAAATAATTGTGATTTTCTAATGAAAAAAAAAAATCAAGTTTCAAATTATGAAAAAATTTTCAGGATAAATTTTGTATCAAAAAATTGGAAAACAAAAACAAAAAAATAGCGAAAATAACTAGCCATAAAAACATATTTTTTTGAAGAGTGATGCTTAATTTTTCTCAGAATTCGTAAACAAAGCTTGTTGACTAGTTTCATCAATTTATATTTATTTAAATTAATAGCCAGTCGACTAATCATTTTTCCTACAAATTTCACCATTTTTTTTCAATTCTTAGGGTATAAGTATTTAGATTCTAGACTTTATAACACAAACTCTTTGACACGAAATTAAAATGCTGTCCTCTTTCTGGTACTGCAATGATAAACCATTTTATGATTCTTGGAAAAAAAGGCCATTCATCATGATAGTTCACAAATGCACCAAGTTTATTGATCGTTATATTTAGTTTAAAGCATTTAAAATATCAGATATTAAGGAAAAAGAAAATTTCGCACTTTATATAACTTGGCATGTAAGAATATAGAATAGAGTGTTCGATAAAAAAAAATTATTTTTAGAACACAAAAAATATTAGAAATGCTAAACAATAAATGGCCAAGTTTTTTCGAATCATTCTTTTGTAGTTTGACTTGTTCAATTTTTCTCATATAGATTTTCAAGCACCCTCATATTAATTCTTTTTTCTATTATTCTTGATAATATAATGTTTGCTTTTGCCAGCATCATGACAATTTTAAACAGGTGTAGATTTTTTTTCTTTTCAAAATCACAATTTAAAATTAAAAATAAATAAAAAAAATCAAGCCTTTCAATTTTGAATACAAATATTCGTTCCCCATTTCTAACAAAATTGAATTGCTTACCTTTATTATTTCAAATTGTTTTGCTTTTGTTTTTTTCTTTTTGTAAGTAAAAATTTATCGCATTTATTTATTCATTTATACATTTAGTTTTTCCATAATAAAATGATTTCAAATATGACAAAAACAAAGATTTAAGCTTGATTTTTCGAAAAATTTATTTTAAATAAGTTGAATACATAATTTCAGACCAAATGATGAATAAGAAGAACGCACAATTCAGTTGCATATTCATTCTATATATTTCATTTTTTGGCACAAATAAAAAATAATTTATCAAAAAATGGTTGCTGTTAAATAGTTAAGCTTAAATTTTTTTTTATCATCACAGACTTTTAATATCCATCTTAATAATATCACTGTTGTATAAGATTTATTTCATTTCTTCTTATTTTGACTTATTTGAATAAATAAAAAAGCAGAACTTTTATTATAAAAAAGCAAATCAATTTCTTAAAGTTTACTTTTTGAAAAATTTAAAAAAAATAATTTAATATGAAAATTTTAATTACTCAATTTATTGATTAATTAAAAACTTATTATTTTATACAATTCAATTGATAATACGGGCATTTCTCTTGGTACGTTTTTTTTAAACTTTAATTTCAATGCCTTTAAATTATTTTGATGATTGAACTTTACTGAATTTATTTTATTGATGCTCTTATTTTTCATTTTCTAAATATGAATAGACTAACAATGTTTACTCATTAAAAACCTGTCAAAATATTTTACTTGTATGCTTTAGTTAGTTCAAAAAAAATTCGAATCCGATAAAATTTGTAGAATCATAACAGAACACATTATCGATTATAAAAGATTCTAATTTTTATTCTTTTGTTTATAAGTTTATTCCAAAAAATATCTATGTCAATACATATAAAAATTAAATCTTATCCTATATAAACTTAAATTTAAAAGATTACCTTTTATTTAAAAATTTCATTTTGTTAAGACATTATAAATCAGAGTTCTGTTCAGTACATTAGATATTTTATTTCATTATTTCATAATATTTCTTGTAGTTTTTATTTATGAATACATGAAAAATCCGTGTTCTTTATCATTCGTATTTTAGTTTGTGTTTTATTTTGATTTAAAAGCACTATATCAAATTGAAATCCTTTAATCAGATTTCGATCTAATTTTAAAATATATTTTTTTTTTTTCTTATTTTAATATTTTTTATTTTATATTTTTTGTTTGGAGTTAAAATTTTGCGCCATTTGAAATATCTTTTGTTTCAAAAAAATATTCGGATAAAATTTCACATTTTAGATTTATACTAAAATAGTTAAATTTTTTTTATCCTATTCTAAATTTTAAAGCATATCTACAATTTTTCTTCATCATTTGAAAATCTTAGATTATTTTTCGAAGTTTCAAAATTTTTACACAAAATCAATTCTTGAATTAATTGTAATATACATAAAAAAATTCTTTAGTATAATGTACTTGGTACAAG
>BLXL01004605.1:0-10942 GCA_023170135.1 Acarapis woodi | reverse complement strand
TTGTTTTAAAAGGTTTTCATGTTGCATTTTATTTTTTCGAAGAGAAAAATATATTCATTATTAATAAAAAATTTTTGACAAGTAAATATTTCGAGATTTAAAAATTTAGAACATATATTTTAAGCAGTAAATTAAACATACAAGGACGTTGTAACGAGAATAATTATACACGATCGCAAATACCTGATCAACTATACTATCTCTTAATATATCAAAATGTACTTTCTGCACAATCTCCATTCCTTATTTTGACATTTTTTGGTAAAAGAACTAAACTATATAGTATATATTTTCAACTTATTGTTATTCTGGACATTTACAATGATCAAATCTAATTATAACTAAATTCTTGGTCACAAATTAAAAATAATCTAATTTCGAATATGAAATAAAAAAAATTAACAAATTATGATTCAAAATTAAAATTATGATAAAT
This sequence comes from Acarapis woodi, assembly GCA_023170135.1. NCBI lineage: Eukaryota > Metazoa > Arthropoda > Arachnida > Trombidiformes > Tarsonemidae > Acarapis > Acarapis woodi. The sequence goes on along the minus strand of BLXL01004605.1, from coordinate 10,506 downwards.
TCTATAAATCGACTGTTTTTTAATCTTAGACTAGTTATTTTAGTCTTTCCATTTGTGACTTTATTTACAAAGACAAGTCACAATTTGAAATAGTTTATAAATTTATTCAAAATTTGTTTAAATTTATTACTTATTCTCTTGACATGGCTATTGAATATTTTTCCGTTCTTTTTTTTTTTCTTACCTTCTTTACCTGCTTCTGCAAGCAAGTACCAACCGGTCTGTCTAATTTTTTTTTAGCAATTAACTCATTATTATTTTATAATAAGTTATCGATAGCTTTTAATGATGAATTGACAATCATTAAACTTTTAATAAATAAAATTAATTTTTTTGTATTATTCATCTTTTTACAAAGCCAATGCAATATCATGCTACGTGTGCAGTAGTAAAAATTATGAAGAAAAGTATTGTTTCGATCCGTTTCATCCGATCAATTCGACTTATGAACAGCATTGCAAAATGAGTAAAGAAAACCATATTGGACAGGTATAAACATGACTGTTTCAAAGTCTTATTTACAAATCATTTAATCAATAAATCTAGTTTCCAGCTCATTATTGTGTGAAAATAATAGGTCAAAATGTAGAGACTAAAGAAGAGCTTGTAGTTCGAATGTGTAGTATAACATCGATGGACAATCAGTGTGGAATGTTTAAATTCAATAATGCAACATTGAAAGGTATTATTTTTGTTTCCAATTATTTCAAATATTCATAATCATCTTTAAAAAAATTAGGTTGTATTCTAACGTGTAATCGAGACGGCTGCAATTCAACGATTAATTATAAATTATCGAAATTCAAAATTTTATTCTTAATCCTGAGCTTTATTTTATTTCATGTTTTACTAATAGTTATTAGTAAATTTTGATTTATTGATTTAACAAATATATGATTCATATTTAAAAAATATTAATCAAAACATTTGACAAATGAGTCTAAAATTGATGAATCAAAAAATGAACAAGAATTCAAAATGTAGTCACTTGTAAATTCAAATGATTTTTTAATTTTTAATAGAAAATTTCACTGAATAAATATCAATTATAAATCTGAATCTGCTTCAATGAATTGTATAGAAAAAAAATTCAAATTTTTATTAGTGTTTTATGTTTTATAATTATGTTATATAAAACTTAGTTTACTACTTTTTTTTGTAGAGAAGATTTTTTGATTTTTTACATCATTTTTATTTATAAAAATATCAAATTTAAATTTTGGGTAAATAGACGCTAAAAAACTAAATTTAAAATTATTTCATTGAAATTCAAAATTCAAGAATAAAAATAGACATAAATATATACAAAAGTTCAGTTTATAATTACATAAAAATATTTTGTTCTTGAAATGATCATTTGAATGTATTATAATCAGAATAAAATATTTTTTTAATTTATATATTTAAAAAGCCTTAAAAAAATTTTTTTAAAATTTACATCTTGATTATTTTTGTGAAAACTTAATTGAAATCATTTAAAAAATATTTTTTTATTGAAAACATGATCCATAATTATTAAACTTCGGTTTTTGGAATTAAAATTTATCAACCGGCTAATACAAGTGACATAATAGGTCAAAATTTGAATTGAAACAAATCAATCATCAAATTCAAAACATTATGAAGTGCAAGTTTTGATCAAATACAAAAAATTTACATCATAAGAAATGCTTAATTTCTTATTTATTAAGGCTGACTAATCGGAAATTTTATTTTCATGAATCACAATTTGAAAACTTAGTGACAAAAAATAAAAAGCGTTGGTAATTTAAGACTTACTGGAATTAAAAAAATATTAAATATCAAAGGTTGAAATTGACTCTGATCAAAATTTTTTTTTAATTATAGAAACTATTATTAGAAAATAACAAATACACACACAACTAAATAAAGGAAACAAAATCTTTAGCTCTTGCTTTGGAAATTGCATCTTTAATTCGTTCGTAGACAATTTCTGGTTTTTGTTTAGCATCAACTGTTGTAAGTAAATTTTGTTTGTTGTAATATTTGATGAGTGGGGTAGTGAGTTCAGAATAAGTGGACAAACGCTTCCTCAAAGCATCGGGATTGTCATCTGATCTGCGTATCAATTTTTCCCCTGTTACATCATCTGTCATTTCTTTTTTAGGTGGATAAAATTCTTCATGATATGTTCGACCAGAAGCAAGGTGTACTAATCTTCCAGTAATTCTTTTAACTAACAATTCAGGATCTATTTTAAATTCAATAACCCTGTTTATATTTTCGTTGCGTTTTTTCATCAATTTATCCAGTTTTTCAGCTTGGACAACAGTACGCGGAAAGCCATCGAGTATGAAACCTTTGGCACATTCCGGTTGATCTAGATTCTTTTCAATTAACTTTACCACTAAATCATCGTCAACAAGTTTACCTGAATCTACAATACCTTTGGCATATTTGCCAAGGTCTGTACCATTTTTAATCTCAGCTCGCAACATATCACCGGTAGCTAGAGAGAATTTGCTTTTTGTAATCAGGTGATAAGAATCAACGATCTATATGCTCACCTAATTGACAAATATCGTAATCGCGTTTGATAAATTGAGCTTGAGTACCTTTACCTGAACCTAAATAAATTTGAATGCAAAAAAAAATGATTCTAAAAATAGTTTAACTTAAAAAATTAATTTTTAAAATATACCTGGTGGACCAAGAAATACCACATTTGTATTATGATTAGAAGATCGTTGGTAACTTTGAGTTGCTCGAAATCTACTATGATAATCTATACCAGATTCATTTTTCAATTTAGTTTGTGCTTCGGGTGGCATGATTTACCTTAAAAGTTAATTTTCCCTTTAATATTTAAATACAATTCAAACGTTCGATAAAAGATGGTGAGAAAACAAATTGCATCAAAGAGAAAAAAATTATGAAAGGCGCACTAGTGGATTGTTGATTTTTTTGAAATTTTCAATTAAATATTAATTTAAGAGTCACCTCTGAAAATTTTTTTCTAAACATCAATTTGCTTGAGTGCAAATGTTTCAAGTGTGATAAAGGGCGTGCATCCCACCCGTCTTTGCACTTGCTCATTAAATATGTGATTAAGATGGAGCCAAATTTTAAATTTTTATTAAAAATTCTATCTTTGGTGATAGAACCAGGACAGTACATATTTATGTAATTTATGTCTATTTCTTCAAAGATATTCAACAAATAATTTTAACATTACCTCAGACAAAGACCTTTTCACGAATTTATACAGAACGAAAAAAACCTGAAATCAAAATTCAAGAAAATTCTTAATTTAAAGAGGAACATATTTTATTAAAAAATAAAGGACATTTATTTTTGAACTGATTTAAAGAAAAAGGACGAACAAAATCGCACTGAAAATTGGAATTTTGAAATAAGGCGTATTCAATAAACGCATGTTTAAATTTAGATTAAAATTCAGGAGACACATTTTGTGCCAACACGATTTGAGCCAATTGTTTAGTTTGTATGGAAAACAAAACATCCGTGTTTTTAACTACCTTTAGAATGTAACTCAGAATATCAATATACCAAATCAAACATTTGCGCATAGACGAACAAAGAAATCAATCATACTCAAAAGTCCGAATTCATATATTTTTTCATTCAAATAACACACAAGGCTGATACACGGACGTTACCAATTGGCTGATTTACTTGCTTCTTTCTCTCATCTTCCTTCTCTTTCTGTTTGAAAGAAAATAAAAAAAAATTTTATATAATTAGTTGATCATATTTGAATGTTTTAAAAAAATTGTAAACATTTGAATAATAAGCATGTGAATTTAGGAACTAAATTATAGAAAAAAAAATAAAAATAAGGCTATCATTAAGAATTCAATCAAATGACGCGATATAATTATATAAAATTAAAAAAGATCATAAGTGTGGCTTACCTCTTTAAGCGACGAGTGCGTTTTTTCTTCCACTAATAAAAAGAGAAAAATTAAAGTAAATTAATAAAACAATCAATAAAACAAAAAGGAAATGTTGAAATAAGCAAAAGAAAAATTTAAAAAACTAAAAAGACAAAATTACCTTAGCACGCATTTTAAGAAATTAAAATGAATAAAAAAAATAAAAATTTTTTAGATTATCAGCGAGTTTTCTATTTGTTTAAACGCATCATATAGTTCTATTTCCTGGAAATATGTAGCGCAAATTCAATCGACAGTGTCGACAACAAGGAATTATTTTGAAATCATTGTTAAGCGCGTTTTTTTCAAATTTTTCTTCAAGATAAAAACTTTTTAATTGTGATTCGACATACATGTGAAATAAAATAAGTAATTTTGAGCAACGAATTTGATGTTGAATCTAAATATATTTTTATTAAGTTAGTTTAGAAAGTTTAATTTTTAATTTCTGTATGAAAATTTTTTTTTATCTGATTATTTGTTTCCTTTTGTTCATTCATTTGAAAATTGATAAATTTTTACTTTTTTTTTGTTCGGATAATCAAGTTTAAAATTATTAATAATGTGAGAATAACAATTGAAAGTATCTGATAAAGAACAAGACTTTGAAATAAATCGTTTTTCTCCATTGGTAAACTCATTGTTCTATTTATAACATTAGAAGTTAATAATGGATCAGGCATACATAAATCATTATTTGTAACTAAATTAATCCAATCAAAATGTTCTTTAGTTATTAATTGAACATAAATTGTTTTTTCAGAACAAATTTTACGAGGATCCATTTTACCCATGCGAATGATGCCAATCAAAGACAATTTTTTGTTGTGCTCAACTAAAACTGGCCCACCTTATAAAGACATAAAAATCTTAAGAAAATATCTACTTCAAAATATATTCAATATATTCTGACATGTACCTGAATCTCCTCCGCAAATATTCAATTGATTAAGACTTTCACTTGATAAACAAATGATATTTTCTTTGTTCTCAATATCGCTTGTGAAAAAATCACATATTTTTCTATTTTGAGTCATTACCGATACAAATAAATCGATTTCATAACCTAAAAATAATACGAAGATGAAATAATTCATATTTACGCCATAATTAATTCATAATCTTACTTGCTAAAAAAAATTTCAAATCTGGTATCTGCGATTCGTATTGCCACAAAGGATTCCAACATGCTGCATATATATTTGACTTAGGTCCTAATTCGAAAGCGGTTTCAACTTCTACTAATGCCAAATCATCATAAAATCTAGAATTATTCGATGTTCCATTGTTTGAGTTTGATGAAATGAACTTTGGATATACGTGGTATGTTTTAATAGCTAGACATATTATACTTTTTTAAAGCTCATCTTGAAATGGAAATCTTATCATACCGACCTTTATCATTAGCCTCATTATATAAAATTTTGTGCAAATTTAATTCGCCACCTACAGCAATAAAATCTTCTAACATATTTGGATGACGTCGATGATTTTCCCTAATTCCTTCAACACATGTTGCAGTTGTTACTGACCAAAAGCTAGAATTTATAAAGTATTTACAAAATATTTGTTTGATTTAATTATTAAAAATCAGACCTGTTTAGCAAAACACCTCGACAAGCGTCAATTAATCCTCGATGCGTTGGACTTTTGACTAAGTAAATAATAAAAAATTATAAATGATTTTAAATAAAACTATTGTTACAAACCTTGACGGCTGTAAATAAAAGCCGTGAATTGAAGATCCCCGTTATAAATTCTTTTAATACTTTTGAAACCTAAAGCATTCTTGGTCAACTCATTCAAAGGGTTGCAATTACATTGTTTCTCATTGTCGAGCCAACATTGTGCAATTCTTATTGAAAAAAATAAAGTAATAAAAATTAAATTATTTCGAACATGAAGAGGCAAATGCATTATTACATTTGAAATCATTAAAATTCTAATCATTCAAATGTAATTGATTAAAAACATAGTTTTTTTTTTCAAGAAATAATATATCAATTTAATTATATTTCCTATTAAGTTGTATTGTTTGAAGGTCTAAATAAGTTTTTATTATTCTTACAATTCTAGCATATACACAAAAAAAAGAGAAATACTTTTTATTTATTTTACTATCATTACTTGAAAATAATTTGGATGTATTGTTTAATCAAAATTTCGGATAAAATGCTTCGAAAAAATTTCATAAATTTCAGTTCGAAAAAAAATTACCTGATTTGAATTTTATTTTGACACATCAATAAAAATAATAAATATGCGATACATGTTTCATTAATAAGACAAAAAACAGAGTTCGAAATAAGAAAATTAAACGATTCTTAAGTTTATTCTTTTTTTCAAAAATAAAAAAATTATTTTCTTGTATTGGAAAATTGCTGAATATTGGTGCTTTCAAGAAAGCATATTTTAGGATTTGTAATTATATTCTCGTTGTAAAAATTAATAATTGGTGAAAAAAATTAACATTAATATTTTGAGTATTTACAAAAAAAATTTCCAATTAAAAATCATCTTCCTTTACAATCGACTTCTTGCGCTCTTCTTCAATAGGAAGTAATTTTTCGGGCTTAGTATGTGCACGTACATTACGCTCTTTACGCCGCATAGATGCAATAATGGCCTGTTTCTCTTTTCGTTGTACATAAATATGTCGAGGTACATGACGATAAGTAGCAATACGCTTAATTTCAGGATATTCGGAAAATTTCTCTTTTAATTTATCTTGATACCTAAATGCCATACATTCTCGTCGAGATAAAGCACCCAATTTTTGAGATGCTTTAGCTTTCCATATTCGAATGTCAAATTCATTTGATGCTGAGATCACATAATTATTATCTGCTGTCCAAACTACACTATTTAATCTCTGCATTCGTTTTGTATGATACACTTCTCTACTTCTTGAACTGTCTATTGGAAATATTCTAAGTGTTTTGTCATATCCACCTGATACAAATTCTTTACCAGTAGGTGAATAGTCAACATCAATAACAGCTGAAACATGATCTTTATGTATAATTAGTGGATTTGACAAATTACGCATATCAAAAGTATGTAAATCGTGATCTTCATTTGCGGCTGTAAAAACGAAACCTTCCATCGGATTCCAGCATATTGAATTAGTTCGCATTTTAAGTATAACTTTTTTTAATGGTTGATTCTTCCTTATGTCATATAGTACTATACCACGGTCACTTACTGCTGATGCACAAATGTCAGTCTCGATTGGATTGAATTTTATATTGCAAGTCGTGTCAACACCCCATTCAAATGTAGTCAAAGGTGTCGATCGATTTTCTTCCCATAATTCTACAACTTCACCACAAGTCATCAATAATGGTTTATTCCAATGATGATCAGATTGCATAATCATATGTTTGCTTACTATTGTGTTTATCGGACTGATATTTTCTTCTTCTTCTATTAAATCAATGTCAACTAAATCATTTAAATTATTAGCGTTTGTTAGTTTCCATTGTTTTATATTATTATCTCCAACTGAAAAAAAGTATTGGCCTTGATTAGATGTGCAAAGTGATTGAACCATACTATTATGAGCGTTTAGTGTACGAACACATTTCCTATTGATTAAATTCCATATTTTAATCTTTCCATCACAAGAACCTGAGACAAGAGTAGATAATGAATTCGGATGTTTAAGCAAGCACTGAACAGATTCTTGATGACCACTTAAACTTGCTAAAAATGGCTTTGCGAATATTTTATCTAACTTTACAGAATTCAAAGCACGCTTGTATTCTCGCTCAAATTGAAAAGGATGTAGATTTGAGTCATAGTTGCGCTTTATTCGATTGATATCTTGATTTGTCTCTCTTATAAATTTTGATGCCGGTCTACTAATCACTTTTACTTTCATTTTAAATTTTCTTTAATTCGAATTTTTCATCGAATTGGTTCAATCATAAAAAATCTTCTAGCATGTATAAGTGTGAAAATAATATTCGTATTTTTTTTCTTAATTCCACATAATAAACAGGCGCATGCGTATTTATAAATTTTCAAATCTAACAAATTAGCATGTAATTTAAGAAAGATGAGATGAACGTAAATCCACTAAATTAATATCAAAATCAAATAACTTATTATAAATCTAATCTTTTGAAATCGAACCATGTAATATAATAATTTGAAAAAAGTCAAACGTGGGATTAATATTATTTTTATTTGAATTTGGCGCCTTTTTTTTTTAATTTTGAATTTGTTACAAAAAAACTTATCTTTTTTCACCAATTTCAGGTTAACAGTTTAATTCGCTACATTTCAGACAATTGTCAATGAATTTCTTGAGAATTCAATTACGAATTTCTAGCTTATTTGCGTAAAAGGACAGAGAACCTTATAATAATGGTTAGAACAAATCAATCGAACCCAAAAAAAAATGTTTCAGGTACATCGAATTTGGTACATCGTAGAGGTAAGTCGATGGGAAAGACTTTGAAACCTTCGGCAAATCGAAAGCGACGATACAGGCCGGGTGTTTTAGCCTTAAGAGAAATACGTTTCTATCAACAATCGGCCAAATTACTTTTGGCCAAACGGCCTTTCTTTGCTCTTGTTAAGGAAATAGCTGATGGCTTGAAAGCAGATGGTAGCCACAATTATTGGCAAGCATCAGCTCTTGAAGCATTACAGGTAGGATTTTAACTTTCATTATACTTACTTCAAAACATTTTAATTGTATTTTTTTCAAATAATAAATTGAGCTAATTGATTACCTTAACATCGATTCAATTTCACATAATAGGAAGCTTCCGAAGCATATTTGGTTGATCTTTTCGAGAATGCGAATTTGGTTGCAATTAATTCAAAACGTGTAACCGTATTTCCAAGAGATTTACAATTGGTACGACGAATTAGAGGATTGCGTTCTGAAGGTTTTGGTTGGTAGTGATAATCAAAGCATCGATTATTGACATGTAAAATATACTAGTTTGACATTATTTCGTAATTTTCAATTTTTTTTTTTTATTTTACGACACTTGACGATTTGTTATATATTTAACACTAATCTACTAATGAAATGCTAACTTATACAAACCTCTTTTGAACATATTTATCCATTTATTAAAAAATTAAAAAAAAAATACATTACTTATTAAAGTTTTATAAAATTATAATATCTATTTATTTTTTCAATAGGCTTAAAATAATTTTAGAAATTTGTTTATTATGAAAAACCATAAACATTTCAAATTCACCCTCTAGTTTTTCAATTCGTTTGCAATATCTATTAGGCGGTCAGTAGCTGTTTGATAACTAAGATTGAATCTTGAACGCTCTTCATTTGGAAATGATGATACGTTTATTTCAGTTGGTTTATTAAGAAATGGATGCCATGCACCTTGTATAGATGGCCAATCAATCTTATTTTCTTTGATAAACACTTGAAGTGCTTGACCAGACCTTGTAGTCATGAGTTCGAGCCATAATTTTATATGTTCTCTTTTCATTTTATGTAATGATTGCCAATGATAACTTCCGTCCAAATACTCTCCAACTACCGCACCACTTTTGAATCTTCTCGGTTTTAAATAAACAACGACTTCAGGATATTTATGCGTAAAATCAATTAAATCTTGTTCAATGAAATCGCGAACACCTTTACTTTGTGATGTCGTTTTGCAAAATTTTAATGTCAATCTTTGAAGCTGGATTACATGTCTGATAATTAAATTCATTTGAACATAGTTGATTTATAAGAAAAGAAAAAAAAATTAATTGGTTTATTTTACATATTTTAGAATCTCTTTACCTTCCTAATCCATTGTAGTAAGGTTCTTCAATAAATCCATGCTCAATATCGTTCTTCAGACCAAAACATTCTTTCAAACTACGTTGGATGGCAGGTTTTGAAAATGATTTTGCTAGTCTGTATCCTTTCATTTTGCATAAATGATTTTGCCTTATTTAGGGGCACATAATTTCATCAATTAAATAATTATATACATTCATAAATGACCTAAACATTTGCGAACTTTTTTGTTTTGAATAATTCACACATGGTAAAAAATAATTTGTTGTAGATGGCACTACTTATACAAACTAATGAGTATTATATTTTATATTTTTTTGTGCATGAATACCGTTAAAAAATGCGAAAATTTATTTCTGTTCTAATTTCATAATTTGATTTGTTGAGCAAATATTTTCTTGGATTCCATTAATCACTTATTACATTCAAATGTCAATAATTGAATTAACGATCGTTTTTTGTCGTGAAGATATCCTTTATTTTTAAGTGCATTCAAATAGATTATTCGAGCGATCGAATATTTTTTTAATACATTCACAACCACATTAGTTGTTAATTTATTTTCAAAAAATTATTACTTAATGTTTTTCGACTCAAAAAACAAAGAATTTTCAAAAAATTGAATTAAAATTACAAAAAAAACAAAAAAAGAAACGAAAAATCTTGTTTTCGTTTTAATCCGTTACAAGCGCTGATGAGTTTTTGTTTTCTCTTGCGTACACAAAAGTCGTTAGATTTTATTGTGTGTTAAATGAGGTACGCTCTTCTCGCTTTTTTGTGTTCGATTCTTTGCGATATTCAAATACCTAA
>BLXL01004582.1:0-15682 GCA_023170135.1 Acarapis woodi | reverse complement strand
AAGATCATATAAGTGTAATATGATCTAAGTTCAAGATTTAAAAATAATATTATATATAAAACAAGGTGCGCTCCAAAAAAAAAATTCTGGAAATCACAAATGAAAAAAAATTAAAAATTTTAATTTAAATCATTAACTTACATTTCACCTTATAATTTTTCAAGATCAGAAAATACCTTAAGGCTTTTTTTCATATTTTGATATTAAATATTATTACAAAAAAAATTTCAACGCATTAGCTTTTGAATACAAATATCAATTTTATGAATTCTTGAGCATTCTAAATCAAACATATTTTAATAGAGATTTCAAATGAATAAAAACTAAACGAAAAATTTTTGAGATTTATTTTAATCAGTTTAGCAATTTTTAGTTTTGATGAAATTTTATTATATGTATTAAAAATAGCTAATTATGTGTAAATTACAAATACAAAACAGACAAAAAATGATACAGACCTGATATGAATCAAACATATAGAGTCCGATATGTCAAACAAGAATTTTCAGCGTATGACATTTACAATTTTACTAACTTATGCTTAATATTTATGTATTAAGTAACAAAAATACTTAAAAACAATCCACTTGGAGAGACTAATCTTGACGTACAAGATTTAAAATATTAGGTGTTTGCAGGCGATCATATTTAATAAATTTAAAAAAAAAATAAAACAAATTCGCTTTTAGTCCGAATTGTCTTATTCGTTTTCAAATTTTATTTTTTTTTTTACAAGTCATCAAGACTGTTTAAATTGATTCAAACATTTGAACGCAACTAATCTTTGGATTACTAATCAAGCTCTTTAAGAATTCTTTTTCAACATTTGTTTGAAAATCTGAATTTCGGATGTTTGATTTTTTCCAAAGTTTTTTCAAAGTAAAATAAAACAAAGTGGCTTAAACTTATTATCATATTAATTAATAACTTAGTACCTGATGATTCTGTAAATCCTTTTCTCTTCAAAATTATCGTTAATACATCTAAATCAAAATTTAAAAATACATGCGTTTTTTTAATTAATATTTAAAATTTTTTTTTTTTGATGAATGAGGTTGTGTAGCTCTTTTTTTTATTTAAAAAAAAAAAATATTATCAAGAATAATTATTGGATTTTTTTAAAAATATTTTTTAGTGTCCAAAAAGCTGAAAAAAAATTTGTATTCTTTAAAAAACTTTCTTGTATTTATCGGTTTATAATTTTATTTAAAATTTAATACTAAATGAACAATCGCTTTTTTGATATATAAATTGATGAAAAATTTATGCGTCAAATCCAAACATAAAGTGCTTTGAAATCACTTTAAATTTTTTATTCAAATTTTTACCGATTTTTATTAGTTACTTATTTTATCATTTACCTATTTATTCAATTATTCGAGTAGATAAAAAATAAAAAAATATATAAATTTGAAAAATTAATATCACTTTTGCTTTTAAATTTTTACAATAGGTAAAATAAAATCGGTCCAGTTAGGTCATATAAAAACACTTAAATCAATCCACTATTTCAAACAAGGTTAAATCATTAGATTTCACTAATCAATACATCTATGATGTAAAAATAGTACACAAAAATAATTATTCGGTCGAAAAACAGAATGATAATTAATTATGTATTTATTTCAAATATAATTCGTCAATTTTTTATTTTTTTAAGGTCGTAATATTTTGAACACACTTAAGCATCATTAGGACAATTTTCTTAACTGTTTTATTATTCATCTTATTCATTGATAAAAAAATCGAGAAAATTATTAGTCATCACATCAATTATTAATTAAATCATTTATATTTTACTGCCAATGATTTGAGATATCTTCTTTACTATTGCATAGAAAAAACTATTTTTATTAATTAGTAATTTTATTTTACCCATTTACCAATTTTCTCGAATTTCTAATTATAAGTTGAATTCAGTTATTCAAATATGGTTTAATTGTTCAATGTAATGATTTCACTTGCAAATTTATTTTGCAAATCTATTTTCGGTTTATTTTCAAAATTTTTTGACAGATTAGTTCTACTTTTTATATATTTATTATATTTACCCTATTTTTGATCAATTTTCAGAGCAGCCTTTTCAGAATTTTCTTTGAAAAACCAATAAAAAAAATATTTGCTGATTCAATCAAATGAAATGATTTTTTTAATTATTTTTTCATAATTTTCAAATCTGAATCAAATTTCAGTAATGTTTCCTTAATGATTTTTTCAAAATTTAAATTATTCTAATTACGTCTTTAATGAATGACTTAAATAAATTAACATTATTTTTACCAATTATACCTGTATGATATCTGATAAAAGTAAATAGCCGCAGTTCATAGGCTATAATCTCCCATTAAGTGAGAAATATTTATCATGATTTTATGCACTCTATTTAAATTAAAGATGGTAATAATTGAGTCGCTATTACCTTTTTTTTGCGCGAATTATTTGGTTATTATTATTTAATAATTTGAAAAACAACAATTCTTCGGATCATTTAGATTCTGATTGATAATCTATTTACATATTGTATTTTTTAATTTAAAAAAAAAGAAATTATAAAAAAGCGCGAAACTGAATTGAATTTGTTTGGTGGTTAAAATTTAGTTTTTGAAAATAATGCCACTTTTAAGTAAACAAAATTTAGACCCTATGAACACTAAGAAATTGAGTTTAAAATAATTTTATTGTAAAATTTAATGCCGATTTCAATGGTTTTTTAATCTCTAAAAAAAGAGGAAAAAAGTTATATTATCTGCGTAAATATTATCTAAATATGATCTAAGTATTTAGACACTTGAGAGTAAAACTCAGTAAAACAGTTAGAATTTAAGAGTATTAAAAACAAATGAGATTAATGTTAGAAGAGCGATTAGTTCTTTATAAAATAATATTTTTTAAACAGCTTGAAATTTTAAAACAAAAACTTAAATTAAAGAAAAAAAACAAAAAAATTTGACCGCACAAGACCACCCGTGATCATGTCATTGCATACCAGATAAAATAAGATAGTCTCTCTGGTATCTTTTCATTGTCTTGAATGATTGGTTAGAATAGAGTCACTAAATCTTATTAAGCAGATTGTAATGAATAGATTGTGGCAATTAAATCTTACAATTCTCAGTCTTCTAGATTTCAATGAGCACTTACTGAGTATTATTTTATTAACCAGAGATTAGGTAGTTTCGAAGTTATCATTTTGTCTAACTTACTAAAATAATGAGAGATTTGACTTTCAAATAAAAAAAAAAGCAAATAAAAAAAAGCACATGCCCCCAATTATCAATGTGATTTTAGAAAAAATGTTTTTAAACTATTGAAAAATACTGCTTATAAATATTCATAGATAATTCAAAAGATTAGTCAGACCAGTAGCTATTACATAAACTGTAGATTTACAAATTTTTGTCATATTTTAAACAAAAAATTTTTTGTTTTTGAGATAACATGTCATTGATTGCTCACCTGAAAGTTTTCTATTTCAACTAAATCTTTCGAATATCTGTCAAAATGGCATATATTTTGTTATCTCATCTAAGTCAAAAACTGAAAAATTTTATATTAATAATCTAAACTATGAAATTAAGAATTACATAAAAACCTCTTTAGTGATTTGAATTTCCATAACACTTTTGTGATTAAAAATTTATCTTATTCGAATAATTCTCTTTGTAAAAATTTGATCAAGATTGTTCAATCATGTAAATATATCTGTTAGTGTACTTTTTTTTGCAATATATTGAATTGATATAAAAAATTTTTTTAGTTAAAATAATTTAAAATTTATAATTTATAATGGATTATTAGTTTTTTCTTTGCTAATTTGTTAGCTATTAAGATTAATTTTTTGACTCAACGAAGAAAATATTTTTTCGCTATTAGGCAATCGATATAAATTTGCTATTAAATAATTAAGCTTAAGTAAAAGATTAAATAATATATTTTTAAGCTTAAAAATTCGAATGATCAAGCTTCTAAATTTACATTAAATGTTTAAGTAAGTTCAAAGAAGATAATAAGACTATTATTTTTTTTTTTTAAATTTTTACTTATCAGTAGTGCACTGAAATCCACTAAATTTCAAATGTCAAAATTCATTTTTTTTTAAATACATACCATAATTTAGAAGCATTGAATTTTCAAAGCTATAAAAAAACTATATAAAATATTTGAGAAAACTTAAGGCTCAAGTCATGAATTTCGATGAATAATTAATAAAACAAACATTTAGTTATTTTTTTTGCTTTCAAAAGCCTATACTTATTGTCTGATAAGTTGATAATTTGGTTGTTATAAACCTATATCAGATTTTGACCTTAGAATTATTAGTCATTATATATATTAGGTGGTTGTTTATTTAATTATACACTAAATAGCAACTTACTGAATAATCAATGAAAGCAGGTAGATATTTGTTTAATATATAAAACTATAAAATTATTACGCATTACATATTATGGCCTTTTTGTAAAAATTTATATACCACATTAGAAGAGAGGAATAAAGCACAATTCAATATATAATTGAGGTATTAGCACACAAAATTATGTAGTAATTTTAATACTTTATTTGTCAGCTGTATGTATTAACAAATAACTACATACACATTTATTTTTTAAATGCAAATTTAATACAGATCTTTTATTTTCCACCTGTATAATAGAGTGTCTGTCAAAATTTTTGAAACAGTGTTTTTTTTTATGAATATATTTTGTTCGCGTTCAGCCATTTCAAATCGTAAAAATTTTTGCTTGAAACACACCATTTAAAAATATTAGCAGATCAAAATATTTTATTACTTCATTTTTCATTACCTTTTATTACTTATTGAGGAAAAATTTCAAGTGCTTGGTAGCTTTTTGAAACAATGTCAGATTTTTACTATTTTCTATTGACTCTCACTTAATCAAATAAACAAAGATAATTATTTTACAATGAGTGAATATATCATTAGTGGTAAACATCATTCAATTGACACAAACTGATTTATTTCGAGTAGCCCAATTTATTTACTATTCTTATGAAATATATAATTTTAGGCTTTTAAAAAAATTTTAACCTACAAATTGTATTCGATTAAAATTCATGTTTCAAATAATGAAATCAAAAATAGAAATTTGAATACAAAAGTAAAACTTTCTCTTTGTATAAAATAATAACTGTGGAAATTGGGGAAAATTCAAATTTTTCTTATAATATCAAAGCTATCATTTGCTCATCAATATCAGAAATCAATTATTCTTCCGGTACAATTCTTACTACTGTTTCAGAAAACTTTTCATCACGTTTTTTTTTGACCGAAAAATATTTAAAAGTCAAGATAAGAATGATAATTGTTTTATTAAACAAATATTTAATTCTATTTTTAATGCACAACTGAGACAAAAAATAATTGATGTATCGTTGTATCAAAATTTTTTTTGAAATTTAAGTAAAGTAATGGTTTTGAATAAGCTCATAGTTGATTCAAAGGTATATTTTCAGTTTCCATATTTTAATATTTAATTCCAGTAAAATTTATGCAATTTAAGAATAAAAAGTACATACAAGTTGTTTTTTTAATAATAAAGATTCGATACATTGATTTCAATTTTTTTCGTCTAAAAATTGAAATATTTTTGAACTCTGACCGTCTAAACAAATATTTAGAAAATATATTAATAAGATGTAACGAATCGATTCACATAAATTTTTTTTGAAATTTCATTTTAAATATAAAGGATGTTTATTGAAGAAAAATATAATTATAATTTTATTTTTTATTTTTGAAATTTTATTATGTGCATTTTGAAGAGAATTATAGGTGAAAAGCAATTAATTTATATCAAAAAAAAAAAAAGATGACATGAAAAAAAGATTGAGTATAATATTCTCGAAATTTGTTTTAGTCTATATTATTGAGAATCGAATTCAAAATAACAATAATATAATTTTTTTTTCTCATGTATGAAATGATAAAATACTACAAAATTCGATAAATTAATGTTTTTGTTTTTTTTTATTGAGTTTACGTTTCATAATTCACTAAAGTCTTGTTTGAATTTTTCAAGTAAACTTTTAAAATTAAGAATTAAAAATTTTCTAAATTTTAGAATCGAGATTTTTTTCAGTGAGTTCGAATTTGTTTATTTTATCTAATTGGTAAAATAAAAAAAAATTTCGATTAAAATAAGTCTAAATAAGAACTGACTTAAAATCAGATCGTGAATAAGGTTAAATAGCAGTCAAATTCAAAATAAATAAATTTAAATAAATAATCAGATAAAACGAAATAACCAATTTCACAAATATTTAATCTGAAAAAATTCTAGATCAAAATATATTGATTTGAATTCATTTGACATCACAATGTAAAAAGATTGGTTTTTAATAAACGTCTTGGAAAGGTAAACATTTAGAAAACAATGAAAAGGCAAAGATCATGTTGATTGACCGGTAAATCAATTCTATTATTTGAATATGATTTGCTTGATTTTTTACGCTAGATTTTATTTCAAAAAAAAAAACATTAATTTTGATAGAAAAAATTTTAAAAATTAAGAGTTCCGAGTGTTTTTCAAAAAATTTATTGTAGAATATATAAATTCGAGTTATGCAATCATGAATTCGTTGAATGATTGTTGGATTAAAATTTTTTTTTTTCGTTTTTAAAATCTATAGATCCATATTTTTATGAAATATAACTTACAAATCTATAAAATGAAATTTTACACAATTCAATCACTACAGTGAAGATTCGTCAGTTTCAACACCAATCATTATGTGCTATGATATTTTTTTCTTCAAAACAATGATCTATAAACTAAATATCCATCACACACATTGGTGATAACATACATTTCAGATTTACATGTTAGATAATATTTTTTCATTATATACTTAAAACTAGTGAAATATAATTTTAGCCATAATAAGCTTTAAACATAAATAATTCTAAAAATTATTTTCAGGTGTCCAAATGATCAATTTCAAATTGTTACGAAAAGCGCTTCTGATTTTCTTATTGATAATTTTGTTTTACTGGCATATCTAATAATGTATTTCTTTTGAGTATTATGGTGAAAAATAAATGGAAAGTTTTTAAGGGAAGAAGAAAGAAAAAAAAAATTTGGAAATTAAATAGCCTACAAAATAGTTGGTTCATAAGAATATTCAAAGTAACTAATTTACCACATCAAATGAAGCACATTTAATATTGTTAAATTATAAACTAGTCTTTAAATTTTAAATAGAACCATTTTTTAATAATTTGATTTTAATAGAAGCAACTAAAATTTATGCTATTTAAATTAGGATTAAGAAAATCTGAAATCATATTGCCTGTTGAAAAAAAAAATTATTAGAAATAATAAACTTTTCTAACCAACTCTTAAAAAGCTTCTAAATTATTTAAATCAAAATTTTTCAAACCATACTTTTTATTTGGAAATATTCTTTAATAAATATCATCCGTAACAAATAAAAGATAATATTTAACCACATTTATTTCAAATGCAAAATAATGTTATTTTACTGAGTGGGATTTTATCAATCGTTTATTAATGCAACAATGTATTCGATAACAATATTTTAATTTATTGAAAGGTAGCATTGTCTCATGTTGATCATGAAGTTGAATAAAATTTAATTAGTAATTAATTATTTAAAGAAAAAATATCGGTCAGCAATTATTTCAAAACATTTTTCGATTGAAAATTTAGTATTAATTTATTATGTATCAAATAAAGGATAAAAAAAAATCGCATAAGTTTCCGAATTTATCAAAAAGCTATTGAGAACGAGATTTCAGTGTGAATTCATTTAATAATTGATTACAAATTCGAGTTTACGGGGCTTTTAATTAAAATTTAGCATATGATTTTTAAGTTTCAAAATCGTTCGTAAAATCAATACACATAAATGGTCTAGATTATAAAAAAACTAATTTTATTGTTATAAACAAAAAAATACTTAAAATTAGTTTAAAAATTTCGAAAAATTATTGATTTTATTTAACATCGTTTGATAAACTTGCTATTTTTCGAACCATTTGAGACGCTTCAGTTTATTACACTTAATAACAAAATTCGTTTCAGGAAAAAAAAAACTTTATTTTAGTTACTATTGAAATTAAATTGATCTAAAATTACTAATATAAAATAAGATAAAAAACTTTAAGTTATCTTTTTTTTTTTCAATAGTTAATAAATCAAAATAAAAAAGAATAGTATTAATCAGGTGCATTGAATTGTCAGCTACTAGAAATCTTCGACTATTCAATAGTCCAAGATAGAATATTAATCATCGAATTCATTTTTTTTATCTGAAAGCATTATTGAATGAATCTATAATGGAAAAAAAAAATATTTTAATTATTTTATAACTTTTTTCGAGTTTAATCTAATCAAATTTTATTAAGGTAATAGGGCTAAAGTTTACCTAAATTTGAAATCGGGTTTAAAAAATTTTGAAAGTGCAATCAATTTTGCAAAATAAATTTGAATTTTTTAAAGTTTCAATGTCTTTTAAATAAGCAGATCATTTTCATTTCATCAGTCTTTAAAACGGAACATTAATTCGTCACACTTTCTGAGACAATGTTTAAGACTATTCGCATTGTGCTTCAAAAATGAATAAAAAACTAATAATATAATCGAAATGGCATTACCCGATATTTTACAAATTCAAAAAAATATTCATTTAATTTATTGACTTGTCATTGTGAAATTCGATTTTGTTGGAATAAATCTTTAACATAGTACAATCTTAAAATTGAATGAAATTCCAATATGAAATTTTTCGATCAATTTGTAAATTAAATTTATAAAATTTATTTTTATTTAACAATTTGAATAATTAT
The DNA here is from genome assembly GCA_023170135.1 of Acarapis woodi. Lineage (NCBI taxonomy): Eukaryota > Metazoa > Arthropoda > Arachnida > Trombidiformes > Tarsonemidae > Acarapis > Acarapis woodi. The sequence goes on along the minus strand of BLXL01004582.1, from coordinate 6,852 downwards.
TTAATGCATGATACTTAGTCATAAAATTTTTAATTTTAAAAACCGATATATTCTTTTAATGAATAACGGATTCCAGAATTTAAATTTTCATCAATATAGTATATCAAAAATTTTTTAATTATTCAGTTGATTATTTAGTTTGAATGGAAAATAATAACTTTTAAAGATCAATCCTAGAAGATTAGAAGACTTATCAATCTATAATTGAAATAAAAACAACAACAAAAAAAGTGAATATTCAAGAGATTATAAAAAACAAATTAGATTGAATAGTATTCATGGTGGTAATTTTTTCTAAAGCTTTAAGAAAAATTCTAAAAGAATATGGAAATATGAATTTGATAAAAAAGTTGCAAATGATATTGAAATCAATAAGGTAGTTTTAATGAATAATCATTCTAATGTGTGAATATCAGTGATTACATACAAATTAATTGAATAGCTAAGTATAATTTATTTATTATAATGTGATTGGAGAATACAAAAAATTTTAATCAAATGAAAAATCGACAATGCATGTAATAGATAAGTTGATAGTAAACTTTCTGGTACCATGCTGTAAAAAAAATGGAATTCACAAAGAATTTTTTTTCAATTTTAGATTAACAGCCGAGCCTCATAGATGGAATAAGTATAATAAATATATATTTTTCAATTAACATAGTTTTTAAGATTCAATATATAAAAGTGTGATTAAAATAATATAGCTACTCTCTTGAATAAAAAAAAGAGGTATATTTCTGTATTTTCAACCTATAGTGCGGCCATTAAAGTAATAATTAAAAGTTCAATAAACAGCATGAATAAAAAAAATTACATCTACACTACAAATGCCGAAAAATCAAAGGTAATAAAAAGAGCTATGATAAGTATCAGACAATAAATATTTTTAATTAAAATAAATAAGTGAATCATAAAATGGAAAATTTAATATGTGAACTATTATATCAAATAAATATCGAGTTATAATTTTCGTTAAAATGCTTTCTATTTAAATACTTGTGTATTTGAACTTTATTTTTCTGATAGAATTGATGAAAAGGTGGAGTTGAAAGTCCTTGTTAAGAGTTACAACGAAAAATTTTCGAGATGAAAGGTGTTGTAAAATTTTAATTAATTTAATTAATTACTACACCACGAATTTGTTATTAATAAAATTTCGATAAAACCTAATAGAGTAAAATAATAATAATAATACAAGCTTCATAAAACTGTTTAGAATTAAAAGTGTTGATGGATATTTGATAATGGAGGCTAAGTAGGATGTGCATGTTTTTTAGACAGTAATAAAAATTAAGCGGATAATTTCTCTTAAAGACCATTATATTTGAATGCAAATATAAATATTGGAACTTGATTTTAGACATAATAATATTGATTTTTTTTTTTTTTTTTGTAAGTAAATTTTAAAACGTTATGTTGGATTTAATTCACATTAATTGATTTGAAATAATATACACTTGAAATCGTGATGATTACTTAAATAAATATTAAATTTCGATTAACATGTTTTATTTATTTATATTAATTTTAAAAAAAAGATTTCCTATGTAAATTATGAATTGACTCTTTGGCAAATTACTTAGTCACTAATGATGTTTCGGATTTTAAAGAAATCTTTACTAATTATGTCTTCATTTTATTGTGCTGAAAATCACTCGATTTACAAAGCAATTATTCTAGTTTAACTTGTGCTCAATTGTTTGAATAAAATTTTTATTAGATATTTTAATGTTGAGGCAAGTGAAAAAAAATTTGAAAGTTTCCGGTAGCGATCTAAAATATATATGAAATGCAAAAAAATACTAAAAAATATATATGAATTATACATATATTTATCCAATATTAAACTTAATGAATTATAATTTGATCAAAAACAAATCGAAAAAAGAATCGTTAAAAAATTCTCTTTTATCATTTGCTTGCAAATTGGAAACTATATTGCTTAAATAATATATATGGTTTACATTTGGAGAAAAAATTTATCTTGAGTTAAAAACAAATGAATTTCAAAAATTGCTAAAAAATTGCAAAAAATGAAAATGACTTTTAGAGATCTAATTTGATTGACAAAAGATATCCTCTTGTTGAGTATTCAAAACATTTTAAAGTTAATACATTGTTTGAAAAGTCTTCAAGTTCGGAAAATTTGTAAAAACATAAATAAAGATCAGAAAAGATGAAAAATAAAGAAATGCATAAGCGTACATTGAAAAATTCAAATGACGAATAAAGAAATTTGAAAATTGTGGATTTCAATTCATTTAGAATAGCAGGATGCAGATCAAGAACAAAGATTAAATAATGAGAAAAATATTCTAAAAACTTAATAATTATTAAGTAAACATTCTAAACAATGTCAACAAATTAAGAACATGAAAATTAGTATGATTGGTTAATCTTTGAATGAGTTTATAAATACTAGTCATCTTCTTAATTAAAAAAAAAATAGTAATTTGCATAAATTTTTTTTTTATAATATATATTATTAAAAATTGTCAACAGATGATATTTTTTCAATTAACAAATACAAATGATGATTATCTCTTATTTAACATTGGAATAAAGATATTCTAAATTTCAACAGTATGCAAAACATATGTGTTAACTACATATTGAAATTAAGTGATACTTATTTTTTTTGAAATTATGTGTTCGAGCTTGGTGATTGATAATAGGCTTTTCAACTTTGGATTACCACACCATGTGTTTTGCAACTAAATTGAATTCAAAAATGCAACTTATAGGTATAAATAAAAAAAATTAATGGTCATTTATTCGTATAGTAGGAAATATGCATTTTTTTAGAACAAAACTGAATAATTTACAAGTATTTTGAAATATTTTGAAAACATGAAATTTCTAAAAATTGAAATATTTATAGATTGATGTCACAAAAATCTTAATTATCTATAAGAATAAATTTCTGATTTTACAAATTCATTCAAACTATTTGTAGTGTTTTATGATTTGAGAAATTTTAATCAAATTTTTATCATTAAATGATTAAAGGTTAGGAATAAGTTACTATTTGATTTTACATTATTGGAGAATTTATTTAATGATGAAAATACATAATTTTGCTTAATTTATTTCGTAAAAATAACATCAAAAACAGCGAGCAAAGTTTATTAAATTATATTTTTGATTTAAATATCTAGCAAAATAAAACAGGACATTGTTTGAATTTTTCAGAAATTAATAAAATCTTGTTTTCTTTTTTAAAATATAATAAAAATTTGAAGCATTGTAGCAAAAAACATGCAGAATTTAGGATTTTAAAATAAAATAATATTTAATAAAATTATAATAAATATAATTGTAATAATTTTCTGAATAAATTTCTAAATTAAATTTTGTGGTTACAGCATTTTTTTTTAATTTGAGGAAATAAGAAAAATATTGATCCTATTCAGTTTTTTGAAGATTTGAATTTTTGTTAATTTGAGCTTTATATTCTAAATTATTTTCATATATTAAAAAACAATGTTGTAAACTGAATAATTTTTTTTGAATTATATTAGCAGTAATAATCAAAGCTAGCTTATTTTAAATTATTTTAGTAATTTAATACCTTTATATATCGACTAATAACTTGTTTACACAAGATAACTTATTTTGAAGTTTTATTTTCCAAAGATAAAATTATGAGAAATTTAAGAAAATAAATTTTCGACAAAGAACAATGCACCAAATTAAATAAGTAATCAGATTTTAGCTAATCATATAATTAAGAATCTTTTGCAAGTTAACGAATCACTATAAAAGTGTATTTTTAGTCGCCAAAGTCAGTTTACATTTAGAAAAAATAAACGTTGAATGTCGTTCATCCTGATTTAAATCGAGGGGTAGTTGTTGAAGAAGCTCAAATTCATTAAAAAAATTAATTAGACCAAATTTAAATTAAAAAATTTTTCCATTTTAATTTTAATGAGATCCTTTCGTTTAAATATATCACCATTTACTAAAATTATAAAATTTTGCATTTTCATAAAATGATTACACTAAGATACTGTAAACAATTTATTAGGTTTGATTTTGGAGAGAGATCAGTTCTTTTATTATATAGGTTTTTTAAAATAATATTGTATGAAATATGGCACATTTAGAATTACAAAAAAATTAAGTTTTTAAAAAACAAAAAAGTGATTAAAATTATTATATCTCTGTTTGATAAAGACAACTTTTATTTTTTTTTAATTTAATTTAGAAAAAAGAATTATGACGAAATAATTCAATATTTATTAATAAACTATATAAACAAATACATTTTTAAAATTTCTATTCATCAAAATTAGATTTTATAGGTGTTTATAATTTTGTCTTGTATTCAATTATTTGGCTGAGATTGAATAAAATATTTATCAATAAATTTTTGAAATTATCAAAGTCAAGATGGATATTTTCAAAGCATTCGAAAAAAAAATTTTTACTACAATAGATTTTTCAAAATTAATTTCTAAATTCTGCTATTTATTAAAAATTATGTTTTTTTTATAAGTTTTGAGGTTTTTATTATTTGAAGCCAAAAGAAAAAAGATCGTATTATAGTCATTGAATAATTTTACATACGTTTTAGAATTTTTTGTAAAAAATACATGCTACTAGTTGGTGTCAAAAACTTATGTAATTTCATATTATCAATCTTGCATTCATTCAAATTATTTTACTCAATAGGTTATGTGATATTAAAAAAATTTGAAAGTGAGAAGATTTTTTTAGACAACGAGAGTCCTAATAATATGTTTTTAAACATATTATTAATTACTTTGTTTCGCAAATCTTATAATTTTAAAAATTTTACATAAATTTATATCGACCTAATTAAAAACAAATTTCATAAAATTAATAATTGAATTATATTTCTTTATAATGAAATGTGTGAAGCTGAGATATATTTTCTTTTTTAAGATCATATTTATTATCACAGGAATTATATGATTTTTAAACTCTATGTGTTTAGGAATCCAATATATCACGAATTTCAATGAGGTATCGATGTTTGGTTTGATCACGGTCAAAATATTTTCTACAACAATAGTTTAGTAAGAATTTAATTAAAAAAGAAAAAATACAGACGACAAAAATTTACGCAAATTCATCCGACATTATTCACATCATATAAGTTTCACTTTTTTTTTGAATATAATCTCATAACCATCAGTTGATAAGCATCTTTGAATTACTAATTAAATATGCTTGTCTAATTCTCAAATATTTTTTTCTAAAGAAGACGATTATAAATTTAAAACTTTAAAGCTATATTTATACAATTTTTGCGTACAAATGAAGTCTGCGCTCTTAATTCCATCAAGTTGTTTTTCAATGAAATATAAGTAATAAATTAAAAAAACAGAGGAAGTTTTCTATTTTCAGAAAAAACACAGTGATTTCAATGTGAATTTTAGTAATTATTTGAATCACTAAGAGAGTATTTCAATGTTTTAAGTAGATATATAAAAAATTTAAGATCGTCTTATCAATTCAAATTGGTCATATCAACACATTAGATTCAAATAAATTTCAAGTTGTGAACGCACAAAATTCTAATTTTTAAGAAAAAAATTCGACTTTAGCTTACTGCAACACCTAAACTTACTATTTATATCTTAGGAAAATATTCTTCAAAATATTTAAGTCGAATATCATTTGAAGGATTTCGAAAAGTGACAGAGATAATTAATAAATTTGTTAAAAAAAAAAACATTTATTTTGTATTCTACCACCAAATTTCCAGGAATTCAAATAAAAATATTATGTTATAGATTTAATAAAAGAGATAAGCTAAAATACTAATTTATAATAAGAAATAAAGAATTAAATGCAGATAAACTAAGAAATTGAAGAAAACATTGTTCGAATGAATTTCGTTACAACAAAGTTTTGATAGAAAAAAATTTTGAAATTTGTGAACTTATTAAAAAGCTTTTAAGATGTTTAATTTTAATTTTTTTTTTATTTTATTTCATTTATAAAAACGCAAATTTGAAATCAAGCATATTTTACCTATTTAATATCTTTCAAGTTACACAACATTACTATTATTATATATGTAAATCATAAATTTTTTTATACCTTTAATCGGATTAAATTATTAGTTAAACTTTTCCATATTTTTATACCTCACTCAAAAAAGAATCATCCGGTGTGGGCTCCTATACATTTACAAAAACTTATTTGAATTGTAAAGATAAAGATGTGAAAAATAAAAAATTTATATAAAGCTAATAAATTTCATTATCGGGCGAATAAAAGATATCATTTCCTATTTTAGTCATATAAATTCTATATTTTCTATATTCTTAAAAGTAGACACATTTTTGTAAAACACGCCTAAGAAAATTAACTGAAATTCTTTAAGCTAAAAATTAAAGGTTTGCATTTTTTTGTTAGTAACGCCAATAAGTGCCAAATAATAAAAAAATAAGAGTGAGAGAGACTATTTTAATTTTTGAATTTATATAGCTTTATAAAAAAATGATTAATATTATCTTCTAATTATTAATCCAAAATACAAAATAAACTTCAGTACGAAAATTGTAATTTTTACACAATATATCAATTTAAAAATTTCGATTTACACATCACCTAATTTTTCATATAAAACAAATGTTAATTTTGTATCTTTAATATTAGAAAAATAAAATTATAAAAAAAAAATCTAATCTAATCAAATTTGAATTAAAGAATTTGAAAATTGAATAAAAAAAATGTCAAAATGAATAATTTTTTATCTACTATAATAATAATCGAATTTATTATATCATTTTTCTTTCGATTATAAAATAAATTTAGTAAAAAACGATCTTTCCTTCAAATTTAGAAAATTATAAGATTTGCGAAACAAAGTAA